>JBBPMK010000709.1:0-10596 GCA_038090295.1 Boletus semigastroideus | reverse complement strand
GCTTCCACCCTTAGGACTTGCGCGCTTCCTAGTGTCTGCGTAGAACCAGTACTACGCGTCGATCATAGACCTGTTGGCACAGTCTGCCTTCCAGTGTTGCGTCGACCCCACCGTAGGCTCACCATCGCCTTACAAGTGGCTCTATCAAACGGGCATCCTTTTTGCACTCAGTCTGCTTGTTATCACTTCGCAGAACTTCGGTTCGCAGTGAGTGTAACACCGAATTTCGCCTCCTCACTGCCCAATCCAGACTCACCGAGCAAACCGCTCTCTGCGAGCTCTTCTCTAGAGGGATCCACGCAGATCTAATGGAGAAGATACTCGGATCTGGAACGGAGCCCACCGATGTAGCCGCATGGATCACTGCTGGCAGCAAATTTGCCCGCCAGACGGAGCACATCAGAGATATTCGAGGACGACGACCTGGCTTCGCAGGATCTGGACATACGTCGTCCCGCGACCCCAATGCCATGGACGTCGATTACATCGCGCTCACGCCTATAGACAAGGCAAAACTTATGAGGGAAGGTCGCTGCTTCTACTGCAAGAAGACAGGACATAATATTAGGAACTGTTACGAACCGTGCCCCTTTAGCCTACTCATTTCCTACACTTTCAACTCTTCGGTTCGAACCCAACACGCGACCTTTCTTTTCCACTTCTTTTTCAGGTCACGTGACTCCACAGCCACCGATGACATCATGGGTCCAGACCCTTATCTATGACATCATCGGTCTAGGCTCTTATCTCTCCTTATCTTTCTATTCTTAGGTCATGACGTCACATCGACTGCGCATGACGTCAGACCCTATACCCTATGACTCAGCCTTGACATGGACCAGTAGCATTAGTCGCTCTTATCTCTTATTAGAGTTCGAGCTCCGCTTTAACCTTGTCGTACTTGTATATAAGGTAGACACTCGACTGGTGATTGCCCCCAGTCTAATCCACTTTGTTATTCAGTCAACTTGACTTGAGACCTAGTGTGAGGATCCCCTATCGTTCCTACCCTTTCTATTTTCAATTTGCCAGTGACCGAGCGTACACTGCAAAGGGATTTCCTTCTGAGTGTACAACAGGAACTGCCACCTCAAGAAGGGTAAGGATTGCGGCAAGGGTCCGCGTCCCCGTTCAGATGGAGAACGGAAAGAGCAGCGGAGGGAGGTACAAGACCAACCTCAAAAGACGGATAACGAGGCCGTAAGAATGGTGGAACACCTTGCGACTAAAGGACACAAGGCCAAGGAAATTTCTGAGGCAATTCGAGCGCTGTACGACAAAGAGGACACCAAGGAAAAAGGAGCGGAGACCTGGGAAGAGGTCAACCGAGTTTGGGTAGGAGATTCAGTAAAGAAGGCAGCACGGGCCAGGGTGGAGGGTTTTTAAAGCGGTACCCAAGACCGACGCTTGGAGTACCCACTAGAACAACACCTACTGCAACAACCATAGATAGTAAGTCAATATCAATCCCCATTAAACTATCTGCAGTAGGAGGAGTTCGAGTCGGACAAACCACCACCCTCATCGATAGCGGCGCAACCGGATGCTTCATGGACTACGCGTTCGCCCGCCGAAATCGCTTCCCTCTCATTAAATTAGCCGAACCCCGTCAGGCCATCAACACTGATGGTACCCAAAACAAGTCCGGAGCAATCCGGTACCGCACCAAGATCACCATTTACATCGGAGACGTTCCATCTACTGTGGAATGTTTCATTATCAACAGCAGAAAGAATAACCTTCTGCTAGGGATGACTTGGTTGTCTAAAGCCAACCCCCGGATCGACTGGAGGGCTGGAACAGTAGAACTCAACAGTGATGCTAGCCTGCCGTCTCGGCGAAACGTCACTTCCCAGTGCTATTTGCTGTGCACCATGGGACTTGACATGGAGGATCGCATATCCCACCATGATTATAAGCGTTAGGGCCTAGGAGAGCTGCTGACGAAGAAGGAGTGGATCTGGCGCACTACCCTATCCACTCAGATTGCGCAAGGGGCCACAAAATCAAAGCCTATGCTACCCTCACTATATTCGGAATACAAGTCCGTCTTCGGCGAGCCCCCAAACGAACTACCACCTAGGCACAAATTTGACCATCATATCACCCTGAACAACGACTTTATCCCCAAACAGGGCAAAATGTACTCGTTAAACCCAGCAGAACAAGAGGCTTGCAAGGAGTTCATTGAGGAACACCTCAAATCCGGGAAGATCGAACCTTCCAAATTCCCGCAAGCAGCCCCCTTCTTTTTCGTACAGAAGAAGGATGGCAAACTTCGACCTTGTCAGGACTATCGCTATCTCAATGCTTCCACTGTCAAGAATGCCTACTGTTACAGTTTGGCCTCAAACTGGGTTGGATTCAGCCAACTGAACACCCTGTAACAAGCACCTGTACATTTCATTCTTTTCTTCGTCTTCCTAACTACCCTGGAGGGACTCGCCAATCCTCAGATCATCACCCTTGTCCCAACCCTTCACCGGGTATGCTCGGGGACTCGGGGTAGCCAACGAACCTCCTCCTACTTCTTCTCTCGTGGTATGCATCAGACTTCTCCCACGAAGCAGCACTTCTCGGATGCATAAGTCCGCACAAGCGGCGGCACATCATGGTACACATCAGCCTCCCTCTGCGGGAGCAGCACTTCTCGGGATGCATCAGTCCGCGTACGCGGCAGCACATTACGACTCTCTCACGACCCTTGACGACGGCAGCATAAGTCCTTCTCCGCAAGGCAGCAGCACTCCTCTGGATGCATCAGTCCACATACGTGGCAGCACATCACGACTCGGGATGCATCAGTCCGCACACGCGGCAGCACATCATGACCCCTCACGATCCCCCCCTGGTACACGTAAGCCCTTCCTGGTAAGGCAGCATCATGGTCGGCCGAACTCCTGTTCGGACCTGGACACGTAAGGCCTCCAGACAGGCAGTGTCATCTTACTTTAGGACTCTCCGTCGGACCCGGAACCTTCACCGGGCTTCCTCTATTGCTCCCGCTTGTCATTTGTCTTTAACCTTCTAGGACACGCGGGCTTACGTCCTTCACCTTCCTGACAGGGCCGCCGAGTAACCGGTCTCTGTTGACTCACTGATGGGGTATGATCCTTTGATCCTTGTGATCCTTTGATCCTCGTTCTCTCCTGATCCCATCAGGATATGTCGTTTCACCTTGCTGCGCCTTCTTTGATCCTTCGGATCCCCTTTACCCTTCCGTGCTGCGCAGACAAGGGTTTTACCTTATAGAGCGGAGCTTCCGCTTAGTCATAGCTTGAGCTAGACACTATATATACAGTCCCTCCTGTACTGTATAACCTCAAGCTAATTCTACGCTTTCCTCTGCGTTCTATTGGTGTACTGGCTAGGATCTGTCTCTGAGCTCGTCCCTCCCTCAGACTTCATTGTCGCCTAGTTTCATGACCTCTTCGAAGAGCCGTACTTCGAGCCTGCAGTTATAGACCCTCGGATGTAGTCCATCCTCTGGGTTGCGCTGGGCCTCCGCCTTGAGCCACCATCCTCTCGGACGGACCTTATCAAACGGGCATCCACCGCCTCTAGTCGCCGGGCCGCTTACTTGGGTAGCCGCCTGGGCTAGTCGTATAGTATTCCCTAGATCTCCCCACTCAGTCGTCTGACTTCCTCCTTCACGTTATCCTGCGGATAGGGGTCCATCGTCACCAAACCCCTCCCATCGCGCATTCCCCTACTCCTTACTCGGGAAGCGCCGGTTATCGGAAGTCTACGCATCTAGGATGAAGCCACTCCTCGTTTCCTCACTTCGCCGGACATCAAGAGTTCGCAGTGAGCGTAACACCCTCCTTCCCAATGTGGTTACCCTCATTCTTCCCTCTTTGGTTTACATCCATCCCACAGTGAACGTCTCGTGGATCAAACCTTATCGCGAACTGCTTCCCGGTCACACTGACGTCACACCAGATGCCGTGCTTATTAATACTGAAGGATCTGAAGAATTTGAGGTTGATTATATTGCAGCGTCCCGTCTATCTTCATCAGGTCTTGAATATCTCGTTCATTGGAAGGGCTGGGATGAGACAGATCACACATGGGAACCAGAGGCTCACCTCTCTCATGCAGCTGAAGCGATCAAGTTATTCCGTTGTCGTCATCCCTCTGCTCCTTGTCAGATGTGTGGTATCTCCTTTGCTGACTTCTCCTCTTTATTTCGACCCTTTGGACCTGAACACGGCACTCCCTTTTCCTCGACTTGCCTGGAATATGAGTCCCTAGGGGGAGGGTAGTGTTACGAACCTTGCCTTCTATTCGTACTTCGCCCTCTTAGCCCATTCATTTCCTACACTTTCAACTCTTCAGTTTGAACCCAACACACAACCTTTCTTTTCCCTTTCTTTTTCAGGTCACGTGACTCCACAGCCACTTATGATGTCATTAATCTAGACCTGACCACACAGCCACCTACGTCATTGGTCCAGACCCTTATCTATGACATCATCGGTCTGAGTAGATGTATCATAGGAATAGACAGAGGACAAGGCAGCAATAGCTGCCGGAGTGAGAACGGATTGTGAAGATGACAAGAGGGAATAGTCCAGTGAAGGACATGGTCCACCAGGTGATCATGGCTGAAAGTTTGAAAAAAATAATAAGGCTGGAAGAGAACCAAAAGTAGAAGCGTTTGACAAGGCGGATAAAGAATATGACACTAACGATGGCATGGAAGTCGCTGGAAACGTCAAGACAGCAATCAAACTGTCCGACCTGACTAGAGACAAGGACAACGACAGGATAGAAGAAAAACAAGAGGGAGACAATGGATAATGAGAAAAAGACATGAATGCATTACTGGATTCTCCCCAACTGTTGGCCAGATCATTGATACCTAAAAACCCATCTCCACTACAGATTGGTGGCTGTTGCACTGCTTGTTCTCTTCACAACGCAGGCATCCTTTAGACCACAAGCGGGTAGGCAATGTAAATTGCTTCCCAGTGTTTGGATCGCATAAGGTGATGGTCTGAGAGCCATCCAGATAGTCCTCTGTCATGGCACTCATGAGGCAGTGGAATGGTCACCCCAACAGTAGATCAAAGTTAGCATGCTGAAGAGTTTAAAGTCCAGTTGGACTATGAGAAGAGAGAGATGAGGGCAAGTGTGGCTCGTTCCAAGGGGTTCAGGGAAAGTTGTAGAGGTGAAGGTGAGCGCTGTACAGACATGACATAGCGTAGAGTTGAGTCCAGATCTGACGAAAGTGGATAGAATGAGATATATACAATCCAGTCAAGGACGAGGACCAGATACAAAGAACAACGATGAAGATGATGGGAGATGATGATGGATGACTTTTCTGATGAAGCTGATGGTGATTGAAAAAAAAGGTAGATACATGTTTCAGCCCCTGGTGCCATGTTTTATAGTACAGAAATACCCAGAACTCTACTATGCCATGTGATGAGATGTCCAAAAGGGGGAATAAGCATATAAAGAGAGATTAATGAAGTCCCTGCAATAGTGATGACAGGATTATACAAGCAGACTGCATTGATGCGTCGCAATTTTCAAACTCCGCTTGAAGTCGAGTCACATGACTGAGGACAGTCATTATTCAAGTCCCCCTCAGATGTGGGAGCCATCAGCTCCCTATGTTTGTATTCATCATTTTCCCCACTTTGTAGGTCCAGGTTGTTCATCCCAACAGTGTATCAAGGTATCTGTCATATCCATGTCCCATCCATGTCAAGTCCGTCCTAATCATATGTATCTGTTTGTATCCGGATCTATCAGATTTATCCTCTTCCTTTTTCCTTCTTCTCATTTATCTCTTTTCATATCATTTCTGATATAATCCCATCATCACTATTACAGGGATTTCATTAATCTCTCTTTATATGCTTATTTCCTTTTTTGGACACCTTGTCACATGGCATAGTAGAGTTCTGGGTATTCCCAGACTATGAAACATGATATCAGGAGCTGAGACATGTATCTACCTTTTTTTTCTATCACCATCAGCTTCATCAGAAAAGTCGCCCATCGTCGCCTCCCATCATCTTCATCGTCGATCTTCATATCTGGTTCTCATTCTTGACTGGATTGTATATATCTCATTCTATCCCCTTTTGTCAGATCCAGACTCAACTCTATGCCATGTCATGTCTGTACAGCACTCACCTTCACCTCTATGACCTTCCCTGAACTCCTTGGGATGAGCCACACTTGCCCCCATCTCTCACTTCTTATAGTCCAACTGGACTTTAAATCCTTCACCAGCCCCACCACTTTTGCGTGCCACTACACCGAGCAACAAAACCATTGCAATAACTAACCTTGATGCAGTATGCAAAGCGCACTGCAAGCACCTGTGGGAATTTCGCTTATCTTTGGTAACACTAAATATAGTATGTACTCCTGGCTACAAACCACTCCCCAGGGTCATGTGACTCCACTCTGGTGGCTGTGGAGATGTCAATTTAAATCAGCTATGTCATTGCAACAGTTTTGTTGCTGGTATCAAGGATATCATAAATCAGTATGAAGTGCATCCTCCCTTGGCTTTAATGACCTCCTGAACCCTCCTGGGCATGCTCTCAATCAGCCTCTGACACTCTGCCACCTCTATCTTCTTCCACTCTGCTTGTACTCTCTCCCAAAGTTCAGTTATTCCCTTTGCTGTCTCTGCATACTCTGCCAGCTTTCTCTTGAGAAGAAACCATAGATGTTCTATGGGATTAAGGTCTGGAGACTGAGCTGGCCACACCATAACCTCAAACCCATGCTTATAAAACCACTTCTTGGCTCTTTTACTGGTATGCTTGGGGTCATTATCTTGTTGAAAGATAATGTCATTTGGAGTTTTGGCAAAATACTCCAAGATTTGCTGGAGTTCCTCCTCCATAATCTGTAGGTACAGGTCAGTATCCATCCTACCATCAATCCTGCAAGCCATTCCAACCCCTTCCCATGTCATACAACCCCACATCATCAAAGAACCTCCCCCAAACTTCACTATCTCTTGTACCAATCTATCACTCAGACCCTCTCCTGCCTTTTTCCATGCCCACTTCTTGCCATCTGACCCAATCCTATTGATTTTGGTTTCATCTGACCATATAACTTGCTTCCAGTCCTCTATAGTCCAGTGTTGATGGCTTTCTGCAAAGTCCAGTCTAGCCTTCCTATGAGCAGCAGTGAGATGAGGACATTTTTTCTTCACCATAGCCTTCATGCCTGCTTTCTTCAGATGGTGATGAACAGTTTGGGAAGAGATGGCATGGTTCTTGACATCCTGGAGAGTTTTGGTAACCTGGACAGCATTTCAGCCTTTCCAGTCCCAGAAGATGAATGGCATGGTGCATATCAACAGGAGTGATGAGGGTAGGATGACCACCAGAGGATCTAGCCAGGTCTGGACGAAGTTTAGAGCGAATTCTGCTGATTGTGGAATGGTGGACACCAGTAGAATCAGAGATTTGGCAAGTCGATTGACTCAAATCCAAGAAGGAGATGATTTGGTTGACTTGAGCAGTAGAAAGGGATTTCATGGTGATGGAAGTGGATCAAGAGTGGTGTTTTGACTTATTTGTATTATGCTGAACCTATTATAGGTCACATGACCCATTGCTTATGTCAGAACCCATCAGAATGTATGAAACTCATATGTATTTAAACTAGCAACAAAACTGTTGCAATGACATAGCTGAGTTAAAATAGACATATCTCCACAGCCACTAGAGTGGAGTCACATGACCCTGGGGAGTGGCTTGTAGCCAGGAGTACATACTATATTTAGTGTTACCAAAGATAAGCGGAATTCCCACAGGTGCTTGCAGTGCGCTTCACACACTGCATCAAGGTTAGTTATTGCAATGGTTTTGTTGCTCAGTGTATATCGCTGGATGTGCCATGTGCCAGGCAAACAAAGTCCAAACTCATCCCACCATTCCCTTGCTCATGCCCATTCCATCCACCTACACTCGCCCCTTTCAGCAGGTCTCTGTTGACCTTATCACTGGACTTCCTAATGTTACGATATCACACTTGCCATGTCAATTTCTTTCCTTTTCTTGACTTATCCTTTGCACCGTTCTCATAGTGGACTCCATTTCCAATTCATGGTAACTCTTCCTGATGGTTACCCGCTGTTTGATCCTTCATCATTACGGTTGTGACAGCTGTCATACTGTTACAGTTTGGCCTCAAATTGGGTTGGATTCAGCCAACTGAACACCCAGTAACGAGCACCTGTACATTTCATTCTTTTTCTTCGTCTTCCTAACTGCCCTGAAGGGACTCGCCAAACCCTCAGATCACCACACTTGTCCCAACCCTTCACTGGGTATGCTTGGGGACTCTGGGCAGCCAGACGACCTCCTCCTACTTCCCCTCCGGTACGCGTCAGCCTTCTTCCCACGAAGCAGCACTTCTCGGATGCATAAGTCCGCATACGCGGCAGCACCTTCTGGTACGCATCAGCCTCCCTCCAGGGGAGTGGCACTTCTCGGGATGCCTCAGTCCGCATACACGGCAGCACATTACAACCACTCATGACCCGTGACGCCGGCAGCATAAGTCCTTCTCCATAAGGCAGCAGCATTCCTTCAGATGCATCAGTCCACATACGTGGCAGCACACCACAACCCAGGATGCATAGGTCCGCACATGTGGCAGCACAGCACAACCCTTCATGACCTTCTCTCGTCGGTACGCATAAGCCCTTCCCCTTAAGGCAGCATCATGGTCGTCTGGACCCCCGTCTGGACCTGGACACGTAAGGCCTCCAGACAGGCAGTGTCATCTTACTTTAGACCCTCCGTCAGACCCGGAACCTTTACCGGGCTTCCCCTATTGTCCCTGCTTGTTATTTCTCTTTCCCTTCTAGGACAAGTGGGCTTCCGTCTTTCGCCTTCATGACAGGACCGCCGAGTACCGGTCTCTGCTGACTCACTGATGGGGTATGATCCTTTGATCCTTGTGATCCACTGATCCTCGTTCACTCCTAATCCCATCAGGATATGTCGAGTCACCTTGCTGCGCCCTTTTTGATCCTTCGGATCCCCTTCACCCTTCCTTGCTGCGCAGACAAGGGTTTTACCTTATAGAGCGGAGCTTCCGCTTAGTCATAGCTTGAGCTAGACACTATATATACAGTCCCTCCTGTACTGTATAACCTCAAGCTAATTCTATGCTTTCCTCTGCATTCTATTGGTGTACTGGCTAGGATCTGTCTCTGAGCTCGTCCCTCCCTCAGACTTCATTGTCACCTAGTTTCATGACCTCTGCGAAGAGCCATCCTTCGCGCCTGCAGTTATAGACCCTCGAATGTAGTCCATCCTCTGGGTTGCACTGGGCCTCCGCTTTGAGCCACCATCCTCTTGGACAGACCTTATCAAATGGGCATCCACCACTTCTTGTCGCCAGGCCGCTTTCTTGGGTAGCCACCTGGACTGGTCGTATAGTATCCCCTAGATCTTCCCCGCTCAGTCATCTGACTTCCCCCTTCACGTTACCACGTTGGTAGGGGTCCACCGTCACCAAACCCCTTCCCATCGCACATCTCCCCTCCATACTCAGAACGTGCTGGTTATAGGAAGTCTATGCATCTAGGATGAAGCCACTCTTGGTGTTACGAGCTACCGCTATCCATGGCAACTTTCTTTCTTCTTTTGTCTAGTTCCTCCAGTTCTATTTGTGGACTCTATTTCCAATTCACGGTAACCGTCTCTCACAGTTACCCGCGGTTTGATCCTTCTTCTTTATGGTTGTGACAGCTGTCATACAGCATTCCCCTTTTAGCCGCATTGCCTGTTACAGTTTGACCTCAAACCAGGTTGGATTCAGCCAACTGAACACCCTGGAATGAGCACCTGTACATTTCATTCTTTTTCTTCGTCTTCCTAACTACCCTGGAGGGACTCGCCAACCCTCAGATCACCATACTTGTCCCAACCCTTCATCGGGTATGCTTGGGGACTCGGGGTAGCCAACGGACCTCCTCCTACTTCCCTCATGGTACGCGTCAGCCTTCTCCCACGAAGCCGCACTCTTCGGATGCATAAGTCCGCATGCGCGGCGGCACACCATGGTACGCATCAGCCTTCCTCAGCAGGAGCAGCACTTCTCGGGATGCATCAGTCTGCATATGCAGCAGCACATTACGACTCTCTCACGACCCGTGATGCCGGCAGCATAAGTCCTTCTCCGCAAGGCAGCAGCACTCCTCGGGATGCATCAGTCCACATACGTGGCAGCACATCACGACTTAGGATGCATAGGTCCGCATACGCGGCAGCACATCACGACCTGTCATGATCTCCCCTCGGTACGCGTAAGCCCTTCCCCATAAGGCAGCATCATGGTCGTCCAAACCCCCATTTGGACCTGGACACGTAAGGCCTCCAGACAGGCAGTGTCATCTTACTTTAGGACTCTCCGTCGGACCCGGAACCTTCACCAGGCTTCCTCTATTGCTCCCGCTTGTCATTTGTCTTTAACCTTCTAGGACATGCGGGCTTACGTCCTTCACCTTCCTGACAGGGCCGCCGAGTAACCGGTCTCTGTTGACTCACTGATGGGGTATGATCCTTTGATCCTTGTGATCCTTTGATCCTCGTTGCT
>JBBPMK010000708.1:0-10597 GCA_038090295.1 Boletus semigastroideus | reverse complement strand
CATGAAGGCTATTCACAACCCCGTGTCTACTCTCACCGTCGCTACCAGAACTGGAGATGTCCTCAGAGACAGCGCCATCTTCGAGGCCCAAGCCCGCCTCTACGACCTCTTACATGAGCATGGGCTCACACCTACTCTCAACAATGTTCCCCCAATCCTCGTCAACCCCACCATCCACAAACTGGTTGGAGCCCTTCCCACCCAGTTTCAACGATTCTATCTTGCCGATGGACATACCATCTGGGACGAAGCAGGATGGAATGACGAAGACGACGGTACCCCCTTGCTCCCCAGTCCTTCCCCTCTTGCACCCACAGCCCTGCCGTCCTCAGACGACACTTCCCCCCTTCCTGTGCCACCCCCTCATACCTCCGTCTCCTCACACTTCGATGCTCCAGGACCTTCTCTGGGAATTCGCCCCAGAACTCCTAGCCCAAACTCAGTCGCCCATCCAGTCTGCATTAGTTCCCTGTCCCCTACGCCTCCCACTCGCCAACATCCTAAAGGCAAGAAGGCTTTCTCTTGAGGCCTCACTAGCTCAGATGTCCGAGGCCCACGACTGGACAAAGGTAAATCGGTGGATATCACGGATGCCCAGGAGCCAGGGACATCAAAGACCACCATCAACATTGCGGATTACATTGTCCCCAACATCGCAACCACCCCCTACTCCCGTCTTCGATGCTTCAAGTGCAAGTGCATGGACCACGTCCGCATCAACTGCCCCCAGCACGTATGCACCTTTTGTCTCAAGCCCACTCCGGGCCATCACGTGGCAGAGTGCCCCTTCTGCACCTGCATCATCTGCAGACGCCAGGGCCACGCGGAGGAGGACTGCTGGACTCGGCCTTGCATTGAGGACACCATTGACCTCACTGACTATGTGGTTAACAAAGGGGAGGACGACTAGAGGTTATGATGGTGGTACATCATCCTAAAAAGTGTTGTACACTCAGAACGATATCCTTTGCAGTGTACGCTCAGTCACTGGCGAATTGAAAATATAGGAGGAAGGAAACAGTGTTCGTGGATCCTCACACTAAGCCTCAAGTCGAGATGACTGAATAACGAAGTGGATTAGACTGAGGGGCAATCCTCAGTCGACTACTGACTACTTATACAAGTACGATTAAGGTTAGAACGGAGCTCGAACTCTATGAAGAGATAAGAGCGACTAATGCTACTGGTCCACGTATGTAGGGTAAAGGGTATGAGTCATGATGGGCATAGGGTATGATGTCAGAGATAAGAGTGACTATCGCTATTGGTTACCATTTATAGGGTCTGATGTCACAGGTACAAGGTACAGGGTATGATGTCATGCACAGTCAGGATGATGTCAGGATGATGTTATGATGATGAGAATAGAACAACCCTAAAATGAGATGAAAGATAAGAGCCTGGACCGATGATGTCATAGATAAGGGTCTGGACCAATGACGTAGATGGCTATGTGGTGAGGTCTAGACTAATGACATCATAAGTGGCTGTGGAGTCACATGACCTGAAAAAGAAAGGGAAAAGAAAGGTTGCGTGTTGGGTTCAAACCGAAGAGTTGAAAGTGTAGGAACTGAGTAGGCTAATGTAGGAAATGAGTAGGCTGAAGGGGCAAGGTTCGTAACAGTTTCAGCCCCTGGTACCATGTTTCATCTACTATGCCATGTGCATTACAATATTCCGAGATCCGTGTCTCATTGTTTCCTTTTGCAGCTTACTCTCTCTATTTCCATTCTAGTGGACTCTTATTTCCATACATGGTAACCTTCTGTCATGGTTACCCACAGTTGATCCCTCATCATTTATGGTTGTGACAGCTGTCATACAGCATTCCCCATTTGGCCGCATTGCCTCTTCCACTCTTCTGCAACCGGCTTTCCATTCATTCCTTTCCCTTCTTGTTCTGCTGTCACCTTGCGCAGTATCTTTCCTCTTTCTTCCGATACTCCGCTTATACCTGTTACGCTCACTGCGAACCGAAGTCCTGCGAAGTGATAACAAGCAGACTGAGTGAAGTGGGATGCCCGTTTGATAGAGCCACTCGTAAGGCAATGGTGAGCCTAAGGTGGGGTCGACGCAACGCAAGAAGGCAGACTATGCCGACTGGTCTATGATCGACGCGTAGTACCGGTTCTACGCAGACGCAAGGAAGCGCGCAAGTCCTAGGGGTGGAAGCCGAAGGAGAGAGCCTTAGATGCGGAAGCACACAGGATTGAACGCAGAGGTTGATTGCGTAGAATTAGCTTAAGGGATATGGTACATGTGGCTCGGTATTTATACGGTAGTAGAGGGGAGCACGGACCAAGCCAGTTATGGTATAGGCGGAGTACCGGAAGAAAGAGGAAAGGTACTGCGCAACGGTGACAGCGGAACAAAAGGAGAGATGACAACGGGAGGCCGGTCGCGGAAGAGCGGAAGAGGCGATGCGGCTAAAAGGGGATGCTGTATGACAGCTGTCACAACCGTAGTGATGAAAGGATCAAACGACGGGTAACCGTGAGAGAAGGTTACCGTGAAATGGAAATGGAGTCCACGAATAGAATGACTAAAGAAAGAAAGAAATTGACACGGCCACAGGAATCGTAACACAGTGATGCTCAACAACTGGCAAAGATATAGAATGGAGATTGTAACAATGGGGGAACATTACTTCGCTAGGTGTAGTCTGAAGACAAGACCTAGGATATGAAAGAGATGGCGGAGTGGTTCACACAAGTCCTGAAGCTGAAGCCCAATAAACAAGTGGATAAGACTGAGGAGTAATCCTCAGTTGACTACTGACTACTTATACAAATATGATTAAGGTTAAAACTGAGCTCGAACTCTATTAAGAGATAAGAGCGACTAATGCTACTGGTTATGGGCATAGGGTATGACACCACAGGTACAGGGTAAAGGGTATGATGTCATGCACAGTCATGATGATGTCATGATGATGTCATGAGCTAAATATAGAAAGATAAGAGCCTAGAATGATGATGTCATGACTGTGGTCTGGACTGATGACATCATAGGTGGCTGTGGATCACGTGACCTGAAAAAGAAAGGGAAATGAAAGGTCAAGTGTCGGGTTCAAACTCAAGAGCTAACTAGGATATGAAAGTGTAGGAAAAGTGTACATGTAGGGATGAGTTCGTAACAGGTCTGGGCTTTCAAATTGGCTGGCCATCAAGGCACTCATGATAAGGTTTGATCCTGGAGATGTTAATTACTGGATGGATTCACATCATCTTTGGAAGTTTAAGTTTAACTGTATTGGTCCTGATGAGGTCAGTGTCAAAATCTGAGTATTATTTAATTATCTTTCATCACTCAGATTCTAGATTGTATTATCACATTATCTTTTGGACTATTGTCCCACTTACACTATCACATTTAGTCATCTCTTACTCATCCTTGATAAGAGTATTTTATGCTATTGGTAGATAAGAACATTCTTCCCATTGACTCATTACCTATGACTCGTTCTTATCTCCCTTCTATCCTTTTACAGTAAAGCAGTGCTATTCTGTAAACAGTACTTAAGGAGAGCTCCCTCACTCACTCTCCTCATCCTGAATCTTACCCTCTTGATTCATTATCTGCTACACCAAGCACTCTCTCAAGCTCGCACCTACTAGCTCTTCATCTAGTGAGTATCTCCCACTAAGACCATAACTATCCTCTCCAGTCACCACTCTTGTTGTGACTCCTACCATTCTCAGTAGTAGAGAAAGCGGAGTACTTGGAAACTTCGTTATATGGCTCATCTTAGCAATCATGGCATGGCACAACTGGGACATCAATGTATTTGACTTCCATAGCATGTTTCTCAATGGTAAACTCAACAACAACAGATAATCTACATGGAGCTCCCACCAGGCTTCAATAAGCAAAGCTGCAATCTCATTGCATGACTCTGTGTCATCATTTATGTACCAACATTTATATGGTACACTTCAAGACCTAGGGTCCAACCATATGGAGGCAGACTGGGGAGTACTCATTGCCAACATTGTGCAACATATTCTTGTTCTAGCCTCACATGTCAACAATTGTACAATCACAGGGAGCTTGTCAGACCTCATTAAAGTGTTCAAAGATGAAATCAGAACTTGCTTTCATATTGCCAGCCTAGGACCAATTAGCTGGTTACTAGGTATGAAGGTGACAAGAGATTGCACCAATCACACCATTTTCCTCTTCCAGGAACCCTATGTTAACATTGTTGTGGAGGCCAATGCTCAGGCAGACAATCTTACAGCAATACTCAACTACTGGCAAGAGTAAAGATGTATAAATGGGGGAATGTCACTTTGCTAGGTGTAGTCTGAAGACGAGACCTAGGATACAAATGATATGGCAGAGAATCACACAAGTCCTGAAGCCAAAGCCCAATAAACAAGTGGATAAGACTGAGGGGTAATCTATTACGGTCCTATCAATTCGACCTTAGACGTTTACATCTTTCTTTCTTATCTTATCTAATCTCATCTTATCTTATCTTTCTCTAGAACATTCCCTCTCTTTCTTTCTCCTTCTCCTTGCGCCTGGATGCCCTTCACCTTTCACATATCACCTTGTGCCCGCACTCCTTTTATTTCAATCCCTTGATCTTCCATTCTCCCACCGCCACAAGGCAGTGGTCTTCTTTTAATTAATGCTGCCACATCCTCATTGCAGCCTCACGCATCAGGCATGCTGATGTTTTCATTCTTCTAGATCATTCCATGGGCTATGTGCCTCAAGGACTACATATGGTAGCCTTATGGACCCAGCATGTAGTTACCTTGTATATCTAGTTATTGGTAGATTAGGGCCAAACAAGGCCACATCCCTAGGTAGTATATAAACCCCATGAATGCAGCGACCAAAGGGCAGTCTTGTCCTCTTGGTCATTCCCAGCCAAAGGCCTCTCCCTTAGCTCTTCATCCACCTCTTAAAGCAACCTTAGCACTAGATCCCTAAGCATGGTCACAGGCTGGTTGTTTCAGAGCATACACTGCAAAGGGTTTTCATTTGAGTGTACAACACTTGGATTAGACTACTCTAGCGCTCTCCCGGACCACAGGGATAAGTGGGGCCTGCCAGAGCTTTCCATGACTTTGCCTTTCGTAGTCCCCCAATGCCTCTTAGGGGAGTGGTGTTAGTGCCACAGATTAGAACACTGTTACCTACATTACCCTTCAAAGTCGTCTCCCTTGAGACGTTTACCACACAAAGGTCAACTCTGATAAGTGTAGTGCCAAGCCACCTTAGGGGCTGGAAGGCATAGTTGAACACTGGTAGTCCACTGCTGCAAACAGTGAGGTAGAGCATCTGAATCCTCTACATAAAGTACTACAGTTTTAGTAGTAGAAGAAGTTACCCAGGTTATTGGAGTAACTCTTGTGGGCCATAAATCCAGAGTTTTTGTTTAGTGCTTGCTGCTGGAGAATCCAAAAGTTTTTTTTTTATCATTTCCACTTCCTACCTCGCATTTCCCTCCTTTCATTGATCTCAGTTCAAGTCTATGAACTTTGAGACCCTCTGCATCATAGTTTTCCTCTTCATTGCCCTCATCACCTACTGTCTCAACCATATCCTCAACTACAGTGGTATCCATATCACAGTCCTACTCTTTGGACAAAAATCAGGTCTAGTTATAAGAAGACCCAAAGGAGGAGACAGAGTAGTAGACAATACTTGGAACCAAGACCAAGAAGACGAAGCTTGGGCATAAGCTAGGAAAACTGGAGCAGCATCCTAGATCAGTTTCACGCACCATCATACACATAAAAGAGGAGTCACCACTGGTACCCTCTTTACATCTTCACCTAGTAAAAAGGGAAGAAACCCCTGACTACATACGTCGGTACAATCTCTTATTCAATGACAAACCCCTACCTCCCAATCCGATCAGAGAAGAGTGGCTAGCAGGCCAAAGGCGCTATAGGCGACAAAGGAAGTTCTATCAAAAGAACTTAAACAAAGTTAGAAAAGAAGACAGTTCAGGTTACCTAAGAAACACAAAAAATCAGAAAAAATTTCCTTTCTTTTAAATCTGGATCTCATCATTGCTTCATCTTATATCATCTTTCTTTTGATCACTTTCATTTCACTTTGCCTTTGTCGTATTCACAGAGAACTTAGAGAAATTGAGGAGTTAAAAGTACAAATACTAGAACTACAGTGGGACATACATTCTAGGATACCTATAGTAGAAAAAGAAGTTTAAATCAAACTCTTTTACTTGTATGAGCAGTAGCGAAGAAGAAGTACCACCCAGATTTGGAACCCCACCCACACCACCTACTTCACAAGGACCTTCTTTTCCTTTTCCACAATATCCCCCAATCCCTCCACCAATGTCTTCAAACAATAATCTTGTGGCAGCATTAGCAAAACTTCTCAAAGTCCAGAATGAGAAAAAGGATGATGTCACAAAGAAAATCCTTGACCCTGGATCGTGGGAAGGAGACAAAAAGAAGTTCCGAGCATGGTGGTTAAACCTTACCTTATGGGTTAAAGAACAAAAATGGAAAAACAACAAACTTAGAGCGATTGCCATCCTATCACGTTTCAAAGAAAAATCAGATGGCTTCACATTCATTACTCTGAGAAAGTACATAGATCTCTCCAATTCATATGCTGATCCAAAAGACATACTCAAAATTGGAAATGCAGCATGGCCAAACATTGCCATGCTAGAACAAGAGATCTTGACATATTTCCAAATCGACGTTCTTGCCCATGAAGCCTTGAAGGCAATACAATCTCATAAGCAAACAGATGGTCAATCAATAGTGGACTATATTCAAAAGTTCAAAATCTTATGAATTGATTCAGAGATTGAACCATTCTATGCTAAACAGTTGTTAAAGCAAAACATTAGTCACAAAATCTACTACCAAGCATACTTAATGCTTGATGTAGATGGACTAGATGTAGACCAGCTAATGGAGGAGTATATCAAACTAGGAAAGATGTACAAACACATGAATATCCAACAACCTATGTCAGAACAGATACAGACAAAGAAGCCAACACAATACCCATACCAACGTCGATATTACTACCCACCTCCCAATGGTCCAATGCCACCAAAGTTCACTACCACAGGTACACAGCCAGGTAGAGGAGTGCTCATGGACATGTCAGTCCAACAAGTCAAAGAACGACTACCAATTATCTGCTGGAATTGTAACAAACCAGGACATACTAAAAGATAATGCCCTAGTCCTAGGCAGCAACAATCCAGAGAAATGTTCTTTGACATGCGCACCAATACTTGGTACAGTACTGAACTCCATTCCAATCCCCCTCTTTCCCCTTCACAGATACAGGTTGCCAATGAAAAGAAAGATGCAAAAATAGCTGTGATGCAGGATAAAATAGTTGTATTGGAGAGAGAGAAGGCAGCAAAGGCTTTAAATTAGAGTCACTCAGAAATAAGGGGAAAACTTCTAAGCGCTCAACAGACTTTGAATTGGTTCAGTCTCTTACTACAAGCAGTTGTATAACAAGTAGTCAGTCTCATAGTCATGTAATTAAGTCTTCTTCTGAAGGGAGTCCCTTGAAGGGCTCGGTGCCAGAAGTAAAAAATAGCATGCTTAATTCCCTTTCTACATGTATTAACAGAATATGGCATACTAAACCTAAAGTTCTACTGGTATTTCCCCATTGGTCGAAAGAAACATGCATGGAAGTAGAAGTTGATGCAAGGATTCCTATTAAAGGAAAATGAAAACCCTATCAAACCACAGCACTCCTAGACAGTGAAAGTTGCAGTACATTCATTGATCAAACAGTAGTAAATAAATTAGGAATGGAAACAACACTGTTGAGAGAACCAAGAGTCACAAGAAACACAGATGGAACTCAAGGACTAGGACGAATAACACATACAGTCACACTCATCATCAACATTCAGGAACACTCGGAAGTAGTAGAAGCTTACATCGCCATATTAGGAACACATGCAATGCTAATTGGATATGATTGGTTAACACAACACAATCCAACCATAGATTGGGTCAAGAAAACAATCACCAATTGGAATTGTACCAACGACTGTAATGAGTTACAAAACCACCTAAATGTACAACAACAAAAAACATTCCAAGTCCTTGAAGATGAAGAAGAAGTCAAGAAGCAAGTACTGGAATGCTATCACAAATTTCTAAACGTCTTTTCTCAGAGTGCAGCATCATGAATGCCTCTAAGAAAACCATGGGATCATGCGATTGATATCAAAGAAGACTTCATACCAAAGAAAGGAAGGATTATTCCAATGAGCGACGATGAAATGAAGGTGGTTAGAGATTTTGTAGATGGTGAATTAAAGAAAGGTTACATTTGACCATCAAAATCCCCTCAGACATCTCCAGTATTCTTTATTCCCAAAAAGGATGGAGGACGACAATTAGTAATGGATTACCAATATCTAAATAAAGGCACAATCAAAAATGCCTATCCATTACCCCTCATCTCCAATTTGATTGATCGACTAAAGAATGCAGATATGTTTACAACATTAGATCTCAGATGGGGGTACAATAACATCCGAATCAAAGAAGGTGATGAATGGAAAGCAGCATTTGTCATGCCAATCGGAGCCTATGAACCCCTAGTAATGTACTTCAGCAAAGCCAATTCCCCCGGATCATTTCAACAAATGATGAACAACATCTTTAATGACATATGGATGACAGTATTAATATACATGGATGACGTCAACATATTCACATTGGAGAAAACAATCAAAGAACATCAGGAGATCGTAAAAGAAGTGTTTTGAAGATTAAGAGCAAACGATCTATTCATTAAACCTTTGAAATGCAAATTCTCTCAAAAGAAGGTGGACTTTCTGGGCATGATGGTTTCAAACAAAGGAATTGAAATGCAACAGAAAAAGGTAGAAGGAATCCAGGAATGGCCTCAGCCAAAAAAGTTAAAAGATCTACAATCTTTCCTGGGTCTCTGTGTTACAATCTATCTGTGTCCGTGTCTGTGTCCATGTCTGTGTCCGTGTCTATGTCTGCATCCAAGTCCATTTGTTTTTCCCATGCTTCTATCTCTTATCTTTTATAGCAGACTCTTTTCATTTTGTGGTAACTCTTCCTGATGGTTACCCATTGATTGATCCTTTTCATCTATGGTTGTACAGCTGTCATACAGCATTCCCCTTTAGGTCCTGTTTGCTCCTTCTGCTCTTTCACAAACCAGACCTCTGTTTGATCCTACTTTCCATTCCTGTTCTTTCCTATGCAATATCCTTCATCTTTATTCTGATGCTGCGCAGATACTATACTAGTCCTGGTCTGTGCTCTTTCTCTTTATCCTACAAATACTTGAGCCGCATGTATGGTATCTTTAAGCTAATTCTACGCATTTCTTCTGTGTCTTATCGTCCTGCTTCCACATCTAAGACTCTCTCCTTCGAATTCCACTCCAAGGACTTGCGTGCTTCCCTGCGCCTGCGTAGAACCCATACTACGCATCAGTTATAGACCTGTTGGCATAGTCTGCCTTCAGGCATTGCGCTGATACCACCTTGGACCTACCATCGTCCTCAGAGTGGACTTATCAAATGGACTACAGGATTCAATCCGCTTGCTTGTTACCACTTCGCAGGACCTCGGTTCACAGTGAGCATAACAAAAGAATTAGCTTACCCTTGTTCCTACTCTCATTGTAGAGGATTTTCCCCATCTTCACCATATTTCGCTTCAGGGCACCATTCATCTCCTCCTCCTCCTCCTCATCTGATACCCAACAACCCTCACTGGTTGTGGCCTTCTCTGACACTCCTTGAATACATCCTCTCCCTGACCTCTTTCATCTATCCTTTGATCATCCAGACCATCGCTTCAAACCGGATCAATATTCTGGAGATCAATATACTAGGGCATATTGAGCTATCCAAAGACAACTTGCCAATGAAAACCTCGCAGCTGGGAGACCATCTAATGCCATCCCTTCCCCTCTTCAGATAGACCTACCCTTACCCCTAGCTCCCCCTCCGGATCCAGAACCACTCCCTGATCTGGATCCACAACCACCTTCCCCTGATCCAGCAGACGAAGAAGACGAGGAGATGCCAGAACTAAAGGCAGGACTGCCCGAAGAATTTTCCAGAAATGGTTCCGATGCTAATTGGTGGCTTATGGCCATGGATGCATACTTCACCATCAACCCCGCATACAATGATGAAGCCAAGATCGTCACCACCCTCAATAGGATGAGCAAGGGCAAAGGGCGAATTTACTCAGAAGGATACTATGAGTGAATGGCAAAACAAACCATTCCAGCTGTTGTACACTCAGACGATATCCCGTTGCAGTGCACGCTCAGTCACTGGCGAATTGAAAATAGAGGAGGTAGGAACGGTCGAATAGATCCTCACACTAGGCCTTGAGTCAAGGTGACTGAATAACCAAGTGGATTAGACTGGGGGCAATCACCAGTCGAGTGTCTACCTTATATACAAGTACGACTAAGGTTAAAGCGGAGCTTGAACTCTATTAAGAGATAAGAGTTACTAATGCTATTGGTCCACGTCAAGGATGAGTCATAGGGTATAGGGTCTGACGTCATGCGTAGTCATGCTGACTGATGATGTCATGCGCAGTTGATGTGA
>JBBPMK010000707.1:0-10625 GCA_038090295.1 Boletus semigastroideus | reverse complement strand
GTGCTGCCTTCTTTACTGAATCTCCTACCCAAACTCGGTTGACCTCTTCCCAGGTCTCCGCTCCCTTGTCCTTGGTGTCTTCTTCGTCGTACAGTGCTCGAAGTGCCTCGGAAATCTCCTTGGCCTTGTGTCCTTTTGTCGCAAGGTGTTCCACCATCCTTACGGCCTCGTTATCCGTCTTTTGAGGTTGGTCTTGTACCTCCCTCCGCTGCTCTTTCCGTTCTCCATCTGGACGGGGACGCGGACCCTTGCCGCGATCCTTACCTTTCTTGAGGTGGCAGTTCTTAATATTGTGTCCTGTTTTCTTGCAGTAGAAGCAGCGACCTTCCTTCATAAGTCTTGCCTTGTCTACAGGCGTGAGCGCAATATAGTCGACGTCCATGGCATTGGGGTCGCAGGATGACGTGTGTCCCGATCCTGTGAAGCCCGGTCGTCGTCCTCGAATATCTCTGATGCGCTCCGTTTGGCGAGCGAATTTGCTGCCAGCTGTGATCCATGCAGCTACGTCGATGGGCTCAGTTCCGGACCCGAGTATCTTCTCCATTAGATCCATGTGGATCCCTCTAGAGAAAAGCTCGCAGAGAGCGGTTTGCTCAGTGAGTCCAGATTGGGCGGTGAGAAGGCGGAATTCAGAGGCGAAGTGGTTAAATGCTTCTTCGGTGTTAGATCCCTGCTTAAGCGCATAGAGCTTTTGCCTAGCAGAGGAAGCCTCGTCATGGATCGCCATCATGCCCTTGAAGTCGGTTTTGAAATGAGTCCAAGTGCATTCGTTGGCGGGGATGGCGTTCCTGGCCATACGTTCATAGTAGCCTTCAGAATAGATCCTTCCTTTGCCCTTGCTCATGCGGTTAAGGGCCGTAACGATCTTTGCTTCGTTGTTATATTTGGGGTTGATGGTAAAGTATGCATCCATGGCCATAAGCCACCAATTAGCGTCAGAGCCATTTCCGGAGAACTCGTCGGGGAGTCCTGCTTTAAGTTCGGGCATGTCGTCGTCAGAGTCCGATAGATCTTGGTCGATGGGAAAGTCTGGATCCTGAGGGGGGTTTGGGTCCTGAGGCGGGTCTGGGGGTAAAGGGATGTCTATACGGAGGGGGGAAGGAATGTAATTGGAGGGTTTCCCTGCTGCGCGATTGGTTGCAGCTAATCGTCGTTGGATGAGACGATATTCCCTGGCAAACTCGTCTCCAGAGTAGGCGTCTGGTCGGTACCGGAAGTCTGGGTGTTCTGCCGGGAGGCGCCAAAGGTCTGGTAACGGGGTGGATGGGGATCCGGGGGATGCCACGATAGGGGATGGGGGAGGGGAGGCAGGAGGAGAGGAAGAGGAGGATGAGGACGAAACAGATGGTGCCCGAAAACGGAATATGGTGGGGGTGGGGGTAGTCCGCTACGATGAGAGTAGGGACAGAGGGAAGCTAATTCTTTTGTTACGCTCACTGCGAACCGAGGTCCTGCGAAGTGATAACAAGCAGACTTGGTAAGATGGGATGCCCGTTTGATAGAGCCACTCGTGAGGCGATGGTGAGCCTGAGGTGGGGTCGACGCAACGCAGGAAGGCAGACTATGCCAACTGGTCTATGATCGACGCGTAGTACCGGTTCTACGCAGACGCAAGGAAGCGCGCAAGTCCTAAGGGTGGAAGCCAAAGGAGAGAGCCTTAGATGCGGAAGCACACAGGATTGAACGCAGAGGTGATTGCGTAGAATTAGCTTAGAGAGTACGGTACATGCGGCTCGGTATTTATACGGTGATAGGGTGGGCACGGACCAAGCCGAGTATGGTATAAGCGGAGTATCGGAAGTATAAGGAAGGATACTGCGCAATGGTGACAGCGGATCAAAAAGGAAGCGGAACAATGGAAGGCCGGTCGCGGAAGCGGAAAGAGGCGATGCGGCGCAGAAGGGGAATGCTGTACGACAGCTGTCACAACCGTAAGTAGTAAAAAGGATCAAACGACGGGTAACCATCAGGAAGGATTACCGTGAAGTGGAATAGAGTCCGCTAGTAGATGGGAAAGGATAAGATCGGAAAAGGAAAGAAATTGACACGTCCACAACATATCGTAACATGGGCCACACTTCTTACTGCTGCCGAATTCCACCATAATTCCACAACACATTCCATCACCCAACAGACCCCATTCTTCTTAATGATGGAATATGAACCCCGCTCTTACCCCCCTCTCGTTCCCAAGACCTTCGTCCTTGCCCTAGAACAACGAATGCACTTCCTGGACAATACCAGAAAGGAAGCTTTGGCAGCCCATGACAATGCCAGAAGATATATGCTCTCCTGGGTCACATCGAAGTTCAAACCATGGAAAACCTGACAGAAGGTCTGGCTGGATTCGCGGAATCTCAAATTACAATACCCCACAAGGAAACTGGCATCCAGGAGAGAAGGACCCTTCGAAATTATGAAAGTACTTTCCCCAGTTTCCTATCAACTAAAACTACCGCCCACCTGGAGGATCCATGACGTCTTCCATGCATCCTTACTTTCCCCCTTCCTGGAGACTGATGAACATGGCCCCAACTTCATTCCAGAACCTCCGGATTGTGTGGAAGGAGAGGAACAATGGGAAGTCGAGGCCATCCTAGCGCATCGTGGAACAACGGCGAGAAGGCAGTACTTTATCAGATGGAAGGGCTTCTCCACAGCAGAAAACACCTGGAAACCTGAAGGTAATTTGAAATATGCAGCAGATCTCCTACGGGATTACAAAGTCCGAAATCAAATCCATGGGTAAAGCGGACTTACAAGTGGACTCAATACGGATAGGCTATAAGGCGCACTTTTGTGGCAGGCCTAACCAGAACAATCCTTTTGAACCATGTCCACCATCACCTATGAAAATGTTGTCATCCCCAAAGTCTGCCCAGTCCGCCTCCATCGCTTTCCCCCAGAATTCCGATGAATGGCCTATGGAGCTCTGGTTGTCAATCCCATCATCACCCTCTGGCTCCACAAACAGTGAGATGTCAACTATGCCACCCTCTATGAACCTATCATCATCACCCTCCAAACCCTTGCCACTGTTAAAGCCATCCACAATCCTGTCAACCCCTCTGCCCTTGTTACTCAATCTGGAGATAGTCTCCGAGATACAGCCATCTCCAAGGCCCAAACCTGCCTCTTTGATCTCCTCCATGAGCGGGGACTCACTTCCGTCCTCAACAAACTTCCTGGCATCATCGCCAATCCCACCATCTGAAAACTGGTCATGGCCCTGCCCACCCAGTTCCAGTGATTTTATCTCGCTGATGGAAAGACTGTCTGGGATGAGGCCACCTGGGATGATGAAGATGATGGAACCCCACTCCTCCCCAATCCTTCCCCTCTTGCATCCACATCCACTCCTCCCAATAGCGAAAACTCCCCCATTCCTGTACCACCCCCTTGAACTCCCAATGCCCAAGAGTCCAACTCTTGAGGATCTACTCTGCGAGTTCACTCCAGATCTCCTCGCTCAAACTCCCTCACTGATGGGGGATTCCTGGATCACCTCCTCACCTCTGTTGCCCATCCCATCCGCAACTGTTCCATGTCACCTCCACCTTCCTCTCGCCGACGTCTTAAAGGAAAGAAGGTACTCTCTAGAGGCCTCACTTCGTCGGATGTCCAAGGACAATGACCAGACAAAGGTAAACAGGTGGCTCAGTCAGACACCTCGATGGCAGGGTCATTCTCGCACCCTATCAACCTCGATGACTACATTATCCCAAACGTCGCCAGCACCCCCTACTCGCGTGTCCGCTGTTTCAAATGTGGATGTCTCAACCACATCCAGGTTGACTGCCTGGACCAAGTATGCACCTATTGTCTCAAGCCTGCTTCGGGGCATCGCATATCCGAGTGCCCATTTCGCACTTGCCACATCTGTGGGAGACAAGGCCATCAAGAGGCAGACTGCTGGACACGCCCTTGCATTGAGGACACCATTGACCTCACCGACTACTTGGTCAACAAAGAGGAGAGCGATTAAGTGGCATGACGGTGGTATGTCATCCTTAAAAGGATGGGGCTAATGTTACAATCCGTCCATGTCCGGATTCATGTCTGTGTCTATGTCCATATCCGAGTCCATTTGTTTTTCCCACGCTTCTATCTCTTATCTTTTGTAGCGGACTCTTTTCATTTCATGGTAACTCTTCCTGATGGTTACCCATTGATTGATCCTTTCATCTATGGTTGTATAGCTGTCATACAGCAATCCCCTTTAGGTCCCGTTTGCTCCTTCCGCTCTTCCACAAACTGGACCTCCGTTTGATCCTATTTTCTATTCCTGTCTTCTTCCTGTGTAGTATTCTTTATCTTTATTCCGGTGCTGCGCATATACCATACTAGTCCTGGTCCGTGCTCTCTCATTACCATACAAATACTCAAGCCACATGTATGGTATCCCTAAGCTAATTCTATGCATTTCTTCTGCGTCTTATCGTCCTGCTTCCACATCTAAAGACTCTCTCCTTCGGATTCCACTCCAAGGACTTGTGTGCTTTCCTGCGCCTGTGTAGAACCAGTACTACACATCAGTTATAGACCTGTTGGCATAGTCTGCCTTCTGGTGTTGCACTGATACTGCCTTGGACCTACCATCGTCCTCTGAGCAGACTTATCAAACGGACTCTAGGATTCAATCCGCTTGCTTGTTACCACTTCGCAGGACCTCGGTTTGCAGTGAGCGTAACACTTTCCCCTATCAACATCTAGCATGCCATTCATCTTATCACCAGCCAGCAAGCCAATACTGCTGTTCAAGTTACCAAAACTCTTTCAAATATCATCAGTCAACCCCTCAGTACTAACACTGTTCATCCCCACTTGAAAAAGAGTGGTATGAAAGCTGTAGTCAAGTGCAAACACCCTCTTCTCTCTGCTAAACATTGCAAGGCTTGTTTGGACATCACTTATGCTCATAAAGATTGGACTATAGATGATTAAAAGAAGGTCAAATGGTCAGATGAAATCAAGATTGACCATATTACCTTCTTCCAACCATCTATAATCCAATTTTATGAGTGTAAACAAAGTCCAAACAAGCCTTGCAATGTTTAGCAGAGAGAAAAGGGTGTTTGCACTTGACTACAGCTTTCATACCACTCTTTTTCAAGTGGGGATGAACAGTGTTAGTACTGAGGGGTTGACTGATGATATTTGAAAGAGTTTTGGTGACTTGAACAGCAGTATTGGCTTGCTGGCTGGTGATAAGATGAATGGCATGCTAGATGTTGATAGGGGA
Organism: Boletus semigastroideus; assembly: GCA_038090295.1. Classification (NCBI taxonomy): domain Eukaryota; kingdom Fungi; phylum Basidiomycota; class Agaricomycetes; order Boletales; family Boletaceae; genus Boletus; species Boletus semigastroideus. The sequence continues at coordinate 5,383 of JBBPMK010000707.1, read as the reverse complement.
AAGCTTGGCTGGGCAACCTCTAACTGACTTCTACAGCTCAGAACACTTCTTAGAGCAATGCCTGGAGACAGTAGAAGCATTGACATTAGTTTTGGAGGCAATAGAGCATGTGGAGTGTCCAGCATCAAGCATGGATAGAATGTTATTCTTTTGAGTTAATGAGAGTGATCACATGATGATAGTGATATGAAACAATGAAGCATGTGAATGTTTTTAAACTCAGATGATACCTTTGTATGTATATCTTTGTTTGTGTAACCAAACAATGGCAAATATCACAAGGTTTCATATAATACCCATATGATAATTCAAAAGTGAAAAAAGCATTGCAATGGTATGGCTTACTTAAACTATTTATAACTCCGCAGCCCCTGGACCAAATCACATGATCCTGGGAGAAATTATGTAGCCCAGAGTATGTACTATCCTTCATCCCACCAAAGCCAAATGATATTCCTAAGTGTGTTCACTGAGTGCTTTGTGCACTGTGTTAGGGTTAAACATTGCAACGCTTTTTGGAGTCACTGTACTTCTGTGGTTGCACCACTGATAGCAAAGTGAACAAGTCAATGTGAATCTTTCTGCATTGCTGGCAGGAAGTGCTTTTGTCAATATTCAACAATGTCTGGTTGATCATGCCCATCATAATACATATAAGCCCTTTTGATGTGACATGTAATGGAAACCTTCATGTTGCAATCAGCAGTGAGCTGTGGTGATCCCAATCCCTTGTCCAACTTTCAACTGCATGCATGGGAAGAGTTCCAGCTCCATGTACTTTTTCAAGCCAGATTGCATCTTGTCATTAACAATTGTGTGAAGATATTTTTGTGCCTCATCTGGAATCAGCTTGTTCTTCAAAAAAGCAGCAAGTTTGCTTGGATTCATTGTCCATTTGCTCAACTGGATATATGCATGGAGCTTAGCAGCAATAGTCAGATCCTCAATAAGTGAGTAAACTTTGACATGATGACCTGCAAAGGAGTGCAGAAGCTTCCATTTTGATATCCAGTTCTTTGCCCATCTGCACAATTAATGACCTCTCCATGCACATGAAAATCTATGGCTCTCTGCTGCACATTCTGACACATCAATAGCACTCTTTTCTTTCTTCACAAGGAGAAAGAGAAAGCTATGAATGGACTAAGCATGCTGAGCCTGTAAACCATTTGGACCATTGACAAAATTTGCTTTTTTTGATTTCATCAACTTGTCAATTGCCTCAAATGCCAAGTGCCTTTCCTCTGCCCTCTTCTCCTTTCCTAATTTGCATTGCACTTGGTATGGAATGACAAGTTTTCTCTGTTTATATTGCAATGCAGATGAGTGATCCCTCTTACATATAATCTTGAGCATCTTAAGCATCTGACTCAAACTTGGCATCTGACTCAGCATTCATGGCAAGTGATTCACCATCCAGCTTGTCAGAAAGATAACTGAAGTTGAAATCAAGATGGCAAGATGGTGATGACAACATGGAGGGACTTGGACTTGGGGATCATGTATGTATCAGATGTACCATCAGTTTCCATTTGGGTTTGCTTCATTCTGAACCACTGCTGCATGAACTTGACCTGTGGATCATTTCTTACATGCCCTTTTGTCAGGGAACTTGATTGCAACCAAACCATTCATGCATAACTTGTTACACTTGGCTAAGTGTAGCCCTTACTCAAGACAAGGAACAAGGATGTTGGATCGAGTCTCAACAAGGGTTTAGTCTGAAAAATGCAAACAAACTTCTGATGCCTTGAAGGTTGTTCAGTGGACTAAGGAGATATCCTTCACAAGAGAAGGATATTGACAAGGTTCAAGGGGAAGGCAGGCACTCAGTAGTAGCCTGAAGACTATGAGAGATTGGAGGCAATATTGAGCAAGACTGTAGAGAATACAAAGGGAGCCCAAGCTAGAGAACTATGGAAATACATGGAAGGTTTATATAGATGAAGGTAAGGATGCTGACTAAGCAGATAGAATGTGATGGAATGCGAAAGAACAAGAGGAGTCAGAGATAAGAAAGAGAAGGCTATGCAGGGCAATGTGGAAGGCAATACTGGGCAAGGGGTTGATGCTGGATCATCCAAGATAAAGGCATTACCTTGTTGAAAGGCAATGCTAGGCAAAAGAGTTTTACATGACTAAGTGATAAGTCCAAAAAGGGAAAAGAAAGGAAAAAGGAGAAATGGGTAATTGTAACATAACTCATTCAGCTTTTGTCTTTTCATGAATTTCAGCTCTGTCCCACACCTTCTTGTTTCAGTATCATTTTGTGTGCTCTGAATGACCATTATACCCAAGTTGCCAACCCAACTCTGCCCTCTTCCACTCAGCTGCATTCTTGGGTGCTGAAATTTGATTGAGAAATGTGGGTGCTCATGGTAAGCCATTCTGTTGAAGTTCCTATAAATTGGCTTCAAGTTCATCACCCTCAAGCTTGCAGATACTGTTCCATTCCAAAATAGAGTCATCCAGTTCATCTGTTGTATCTTCACCAACTTCAGATGGTTCCTAATCAACACCACCTTCATATCCACAGTCCAACTCCAAGCCACCTGCCAGTGAAGTGTTGAATTCAAGTCCCACCAAAGATTCTTCAAGTTCAAGGTCTCCTGACACTTGTTCCAAGGTCACATCATGGATTTTTCATGACCAGTGTCCTGTTCATGCTCAAGCTGCAGCCTCCTTCTTTTGTTTTTTGCCCATGATCCTTGTTGGATCCAAGTAGCTTTTTTCAGTCATTCAATTCAATTCCAAAAAGTACTAGGTTAATAATACAGTACATCAAATCACACTTTGTTGACTCTTTGGACATGATCCAAAGCCACCATGCCTTGTACTGGCCACAACATCATGCTTGTGCACCATGCCCTGCCCCTCATGTAGGGTTAGGGTTACAGTTACTACTCATCAGCTTTGATTTCGCCGCTGCACAGCCACTGTACCTAAGTAGTGGTGGCTAAGTGGTCTGCACCATAGGTCGATTCCACATGTTTCATGCTGTCATATAGCTCACATGGCCTACCACAGCCTCCTTGAGTCCACCACAGCCTTAGGTACATCACAGCACCATGAACAAGGTGTAAGACTGGGGGACGCCCATGGAGTCGTTCTCTGCTACATGATGCAGCGCCATCAACTGTGGCGGCGTGGGAACAAAACTCGCAAACTCATTAAAATGTTTGTAATGGCTATCTAATCTTTTCATTTCGTCACTTCAATAATCTCTGTTGGTCAGAACTCATAGGTGTTTTCCCATGATCAAGTGGTCCTCATTGGATGCCGGTCTTGTGGCACTTCCATTCAGTGTTGGCCAGGTTAGTATTCTCGCATTCTAAGAGCTTTCCCATTGTCAGGCGATCAGAGCATCTCAGAAATTTTGCAAATTTTTGCGGTGTCCCTGACCTCGCGAATAATCCCCTTGCACGTTGCCAGCTTACTCTCTCTTGCGAACAACACGGACCGTCTATTTCTCAGGAATCTGAATGGGAGGCTGTGATCAACACGCCACATACCACCCCCACTTTGTCCCCTTCGTCTTATTTATTATCCATGCCGATTGTCGGTCAGCTCTGGGCATATTTAGCACAGCCACAGGATGAGGCATTTTTCGGAGCAAATGACGTAGGGGAAAGCCGGAACCAACACGATGGGGGAAAGCCGGAACCAACACAAGGGGGCAATTTCTGGACAGTCGTATAACTATCGACGATGCTGGCCTTCTGTCAGGTAACCTACTGTCATGACCCCTCACAAAGTCTCCCTCTCCGTCTCGGGTATGTCCTGCATGTCCTGCGTCAATGCAATCACGGACATGCTCCAGCCCCTCTCCGGCGTGTCCGAAGTTGCAGTCGGTCTCCTCACAAACTCGGTCACATTCCACATAGACGACATCGATCATATCACCTCCATCACGGACACGATCGATCTCGGCGGCTTCAATACTGAACTCATCGCCGCTGACCCCCTCCTCCCACCCACAGCTGCCCGTGAAATCTCCCTCCGCGTTGACGGCATGCACTCCAGGTATGTACTCACCTTCTTCCTCCCCCTTTTTTTTTATCTCACTCGTTCCCATCAGCCGCTGTCCCGCCAAAGTGTTGGATGCATTGAGTCTCCTCATCCCCGACGTGGCCATCACAAAGCCATTCCTTGATCACTCTGACCCCATCATCAGCATATCATATCAACCAGCTCCCCCTCACATCACCATCCGCTCTATCATTGCCTCCATTCACGCCGTTGACCCCGCATTCAAGGTATCCCCCTATCACCCCCCAACCCTGGAGCAGCGGACCCGCTCCTTGCAGCTCCACGAGCGTTCAATCTTCCTCAACCGTCTCATCTTCACTTTTGTCGTTGCAATCCCTGCCTTTATCATCAGCGTCGTTTACGTGAGCCTCGTTCCCTCCGGAAATGCCTCCAAAGCCTACCTCATTCAACCCATGGGGAATGGAAACGCATCGCGCACAGTCTGGGCCTTGTTTTTTTTGGCAACCCCTGTCATGTTTTATAGCGCCAACCTCTTTCATCGTCGCGCAATCAAAGAGATACTTGTCATGTGGCGCAAGGGAAGCACAACCCCAATCGTCTCTCGCTTCACAAAGTTCGGTAGCATGAACCTTCTTGTAATACTTTGGCCTGTCCCCTTCTTCCTCTCACTCATCAGCCTTCCCTTTAGGTCTCCACTGGCGTTTCCGTCGCATACTTTGCTTCTATCGCACTCCTTGCCCTCGCTGCCTCTCAGCCCCCTGCGTCAAATGGAGTCGGAAACACGACTACATACTTTGACTCCGTCATCTTCCTCTCATTTTTTTTGTTGGGTGGTGAGTGACATATCCCGTCGGTCGAGCAAACTCTTAACTGCTCAATAGGCCGCTATCTCGAAGCTTACGCCAAAGCACGAACCGCCGACGCTATCACAGCGCTCGCTTCCCTTCGCCCATCAGAGGCACTCCTTGTCATCCCCCGTGATCAGTGCGATTCGCCTTCTTATTCCTCTGAAGCCGACATCGAAAAAGGTGACCCGGAGAAGGATGCCCTTGCCCTCAATCCTGGCCGTAAGGTAGAAAAAGTGTCCATTGATCTTCTCGAAGTCGGCGATATTGTTCGTGTCTTGAATGGTGCAACTCCCCCCTCTGATGGCACCATCGTTCCCGGTGTAGAGACCTCGTTTGACGAGAGCTCCCTCACCGGCGAGGCTAGGCCGATCAAAAAGAATCCTGGAGATCGTGTTTTCCTCGGCACCATCAACAAAGAAAAAGCCGTCGATATCAGATTGGATGCCGTTGACGGCGCGACAATGTGGGCGTTTCACTTAGCCTCTGTAGTTACCGTCTCACCCGTTTTCCATAGGTTGGATCACATTGTCCGGATCGTTCGTGAA
>JBBPMK010000706.1:0-10631 GCA_038090295.1 Boletus semigastroideus | reverse complement strand
ACCTTAGGCTCACCATCGCCTTACGAGTGGCTCTATCAAACGGGCATCCCATCTCACTCAGTCTGCTTGTTATCACGTCGCAGGACTTCGGTTCGCAGTGAGCGTAACAGTGAGCTTAAGTAGGATAGGAAAGTGTAGGAAATGGGTGCATAATGGGATGAGTTCGTAACAATTAGACTAAGCATCGTACAAAGAATTCCTATAGTAGAAAACAACGAAGAAGTAGGAGAAACTACTTTAGCTATATTCAGAGTATAGAAACTTCTTTCGTTTATGAGCAGTAGCGAAGATGAAGTACCACCACCCAAATTTGGAACTCCACCCACACCAAAGACTCCTGCATTACCATTCCCATACCAACAATATCCCCCGATCCCTCCACCACCAATGGCTTCCAACAATGATCTCACAGCAGCATTAGTAAAATTGCTAGAAGCACAACAAGAGAAAAAGGATGACGTCACAAAGAAAATCCTTGACCCAGGATTGTGGGAAGGAGACAAAAAGAAATTCTGATCATGGTGGTTGAACCTTACCTTATGGGTGAACGCACAAGAATGGAAAAATGATAAACTCCGCACCATTGCTATCCTGTCACGCTTCAAGGAGAAGTCAGATGGCTTCGCATTTATTACCTTGCAAAAGTACATAGATCTGGCAGATTCCTATAACAAACCAGAAGACATGCTTAAAATAGGAGATGTAGCATGGCCCTCCTTTAAAGTGTTAACAAAGGAGATCTTTGAATATTTCCAAATTGATGTGCTAGCCCATGAAGCCTTGAAGGCAATACAAGCTCACAAGTAGATAGATGGACAGTCAATAGTGGACTTTATCCAAAAGTTCAAGATTCTTCGGATTGATTCTGGAATCGAACCATTCTATGCAAAGAAGCTTTTAAAGCAAAACATCAGTCGAAAAATCTACTATCAAGTGTACATACAATGCAATGTAGATGGATCTGGTGTTGATCAGTTGATAGAAGAATACATCAAGCTCGGAAAGCTATACGAGCATATGAATATTGAACAACCTATGTCGGAAAGGGTTCAAACAAAGAAACTGACCCATAACCCTTACCAACGTTGATATTACTATCCATCACCTAATGGTCCACCGCCACAAAGGTTTACTGCCACCAGTACACAGCCAGGTAGAGGAGCGCCCATGGACACGTCAGTCCAACCAATGATCAAAGAACGACCCCCAATAGTCTGCTGGAATTGTAACAAGCCAGGACACACTAAAAGACAATGCCCTAGTCCTAGGCAACAACAATCTAGAGAAATGTTCTTTGATATGCACACCAACACGTGGTACAGTACCGAACCCCCATCCAATCCCATTCCCTCTTCTTCACAGATTCAGATTGCTGATGAGGAAAAAGATGCGAAAATAGCTGTGATGCAGGATAAAATAGATGTATTGGAAAAGGCAGCAAAGGCTTTAAATTAGAGTCACTCAAGAATAAGGGGAAAACTCTTGAGTGCTCAATGGACTTTGAATCGGTTCGGTCTCTTACCACAAGCGGTTGTATAACAGGTAGTCAGTCTTGTACTCATGTAATTAAGTCTTCTTCTGAAGGGAGTCCCTTGAAGGGCTTGGCGCCAGAAGTAAAAAATAGCATGCTTAATTCCCTTTCCACATGTATAAAATGTATATGGCAAAACAAACCTAAAGTATTACCGGTATTTTCCCATTGGTCAAAAGAAACGTGTATGGAAGTAGAAGTTGACGCAAGGGTATACATTGAAGGACGATGGGAACTCTATCAAACCACAGCACTTCTAGATAGTGGAAGTTGCAGTACATTCATCGATCAAACCATGGTTGATACATTAGGAATGGAAACAACACCATTACATGAACCAAGGGTAACTAGGAATGCAAACAGAACTCAAGGACTAGGATGAATCACGCATACAACGACACTTGTTATTAAAATACAAGGACATTCAGAAATAGTCGAAGCATTCATTGCTGTACTTGGAACACATGCCATGCTCATTGGCTACAATTGGTTAACAAGACACAATCCAACAATAGATTGGGTCCAAAAAAGAATAACCAATTGGGGTTGTATGGATGATTGTCAAGAATTACATGAACATCTGAATGTACATGAACAGAAAATGTTCCAAGTCTTTGAAGATGAAGAAGAAGTCAAGAAGCAAGTACCAGAATGTTACCATGAATTCCTCAATGTCTTCTCTCAAAGCGCCGCCTCAAGAATGCCATTAAGAAAACCATGGGACCACACGATCGATTTGAAAGAAGACTTTGTACCGAAGAAAGGAAGGATCATTCCTATGAGTGATGAAGAAATGAAAGTAGTCAGAGATTTCATAGATGGCAAATTAAAGAAAGGTTACATTCGACCATCAAAATCCCCTCAGACATCTCTGGTATTCTTTATTCCCAAAAAGGATGGAGGACAAAGATTAGTAATGGATTACTGATACCTAAATGAAGGCACAATCAAAAATGCCTATCCATTACCCCTCATCTCCGATTTGGTTGATTGACTAAAGAATGCAGATACGTTTACCATGCTAGATCTCAGATGGGGTTATAATAATATCTGAATCAAAGAAGGTGATGAATGGTAGGCCGCTTTTGTTACACCAATCGGAGCCTATGAACCTCTAGTGATGTACTTCAGAAAAGCCAATTCTCCTGGATCGTTTCAACAGATGATGAACAACATCTTTAACGACATGTGGATGACAGTATTAATATACATGGATGACGTCAACATATTCACATCAGGGAAAACAATTGAGGAACATCAGGAGATCGTCAAAGAAGTATTTCGAAGATTACGGGCAAACAATCTATTCGTCAAACCTTCGAAATGCAAATTCTCCCAAAAGAAGGTAGATTTTCTGGGCATGATGGTTTCTAATGAAGGAATTGAGATGCAACAGAAAAAGGTAGAAGGAATCCAGGATTGGCCGCAACCAAAAAAGTTAAAAGATTTACAATCTTTCCTGGGTCTCTGCAACTATTACTGACGCTTCATTCAAGATTTCGCAACCATAGCTAGACCATTAAACAACCTTACGAAAAAAGAAACTCCTTTTGTATGGATGGATGAGTGAAATCAAGTGTTCGAAAAGTTAAAGAAAACTTTTACCACGGCACCTTTATTAGCATATCCAGATGGGCTAAAGAAATTACGTATTGAAACCGACGCTTCTGATGTAGCAACAGGAGCAGTCATGTCGGTAAAATGTGATGATTCTCTTTGGCAACCCTGCACTTTCATTTCCCATTCCCTAAACTCTGCTGAAAAGAATTATCTGATTTATGATAAAGAATTGTTAGCTGTCATTCATGCCCTTGACGAATGGAGACATCATCTTATCGGACAGCAGAAGTTTGAGATATGGACAGATCATAAGAACCTTGAATATTGGAAAAAACCGCAAACCTTATCACAAAGGCAAGCACATTGGCATGCGACATTAATGGAATTCAATTATGTCATGATTTACAAATCCGGATCACAAAACGGACATGTGGATGCTCTATCCCGATGACTGGATCATGGTGAAATAGATCCAAATCATAATGCCAATATCACGGTACTCCCTCCTTCCTTATTCATTAATAACGTCCAAATCTCTTCATCATTCTATGAACGAGTACAAAAAGAAATGGAGAAAATAAAAGAAAAAATCATTCCGGGATTCCAGTACAATCTCAGTGAAGGTTTATTTAGTAACTCAAAAAATAAAATATTAGTCCCACTTCCATTATGAACTGAACTCCTTCATATTTGTCATGATTCTCCTATAGCAGGACACGCTGGACAAGCGCGGACTTTACATTTACTTTCTCATTTCTATACCTGGCCTGGTATCACAGCAGATGCTAAAAAGTATATTTTACATTGTCCCACTTGTGCACAGACAAAAGGAAAAAATACTAGACCAGCAGGAAAACTTTTACCTTTACCTTCTCCTTCTTCTCCTTGGACAGATATTTCAGTCGATTTCATTACAGGACTTCCTAAGGTAAACTCTTTCGATTCCATTTGTGTCATTGTCGATCGTTTTAGTAAAGAAACAGTTTTTATTCCATGTAGTAAAACCATTTCATCTCTCGACTTAGCTAAATTATTCTGTGATCATGTTTGGTGCATTCATGGACTACCATCATCAATGGTATCAGATAGAGGACCACAGTTCGTCTCAGACTTCACTACAAAATTATGTACTTTGTTAGATGTTATGATTGCCCCATTTATTCTTTTCTTTCTTTCTTTCCGTTCTTAGACTTATCGCTTAGTCACACAAACCTATACCTCGCATAGCCTTTCAACAAGGCAATGCCTTCTTCCTTGATGATCTGTTATCATTCCATCAGCATTGCCTTGCATTGCCTCCTGCATTGCCTCGCATAGCTTTTCCCTTTTTATCTCTGACTCACTTTGTTCTTTCACATTCCAATGCATTCTATCCGCTTAGTCAGCGCCATTGTCTCTCTCTATATAAAACCTGTACCCCAAGCCAATAGTTCCCCAGCTTGGGCTCCCTTTGTATTCTCTACACTGTGCTCAATATCATCCCTCTTCTCTCCTAGTCTCCAGGCTACTATTTGAGTGCCTGCTCTTCTCTTACACCTTGTATAATATCCTTCTCTTGTGAAGGGTGTTACCTTGTCCCTGAATGTCCTATCAAGGTGTCAGTAGTACGTTCGCACTGTCAAGGTCGAACCCTTGCTCGGACTCGATCCAGCACCCTCGTCCTCATTTACAAAAGTAAGGGCTACACTTAGGCAAGTGTAACAAAAGCCCAAGCTGAACCAACCGCCATCGCAAATTTTACTTTGCCAATATTTCTACCCCATGCCCACCCTACAACTTCACATGGCGAAACCGCCACCGAGAAACAGACCTCCTCAACCCTGATCACTCAGACTCCCCACCTCCCTCCCCTGAGGAAGAACACCCTGATTCTGATCACCTAGTCGACATCCCTACTGAAGAAGAAGCTACTGTCATTCAAACACTGGCTGAACACTTCGTACAGGCTACCAATATTCAGAAAGACCCCCTCGAATACCTTGACCACATCTCTCCCATCGAAAACCCCATCAAGCTACCACCCATGTCCTCATCCAAACCCACTGAACTCCGTATTGGAGCCCCAGAAGCCTTTGATGGAAATAGAGCCAGGGCTAGACCATGGCTACTAACCGTCTCGGCTTACCTCCATACCAACAGAAAAGTCTACAATTCTGATGACAAGAAAGTAACCTTTGCCCTCTCATACATGTCCAAGGGATCTGCTGCAACTTGGGCCGATAACTTCAGAAGCAAATACTTCGACAGAACCTCATACGAATTCACCCTACCACCTTGGAAAGACTTTGCACAAGCCTTCATCACCTCATTTCAACGATCTGACATCAAACCCAACGCCATCGCCTGGTTACAAACCAGGAAAATGGTCTACAACCCCCAGAAGAAGGAGTATCTCCCCTCCCTATCCGACTACATCACCACCTTCCAAAACCAAGTCCAACTATCTGAGATTGACAATCATGACGTCCTCATTGCCTACTTCCAAGTAGCCATTCCCCCACCCCTTTCGTGAAGAATCTTATCCCTGGACACCTTACCCACAACCATTGACGACTGGTATAAACAAGCTGAGCAATTCCAAGCACAGTTCGAACAAGCCCAATATGTGGAACAAGCTCACAAGGGAATGAAACCTACCCTCCCATATACCACCTACCATGCTACCTACAAAACTGAACGAGACCCAAATGCCATGGACGTTGATAGAGTGGAAACAAACTTCTCCCCCCCAAAGAAACTCACTGATGAGGAAAGGAAGAGGTGTATTAAAGAAGGAAGATGCTTCAGGTGCAGGCAGAAAGGACACAACTCCGCCACCTGCCCCACCTTCACTTCAAAACCAAAGAACATTCGAATTACTAAATCCAAACCCAAACATATCCCTATCCCAAACCTCATTTCTATTGAAGATGACGAAGATGACGAAGAAACCTTCACTGTTTCTGCCATCTTCACCAAGGATTTTTGAAAAGGAGGACTTGGTCAATGCAAGTACCTCCTTCCTCTCCTATCACGTGTGCTCCTGTAGTTGTATCCACCACTAGATCTGCAATGAGAATCACTTCCCAACTCATTGTACCTTCATACACGATGAAAACTGTCGACACCCCTGCCCTAGTCGATAGCAGTGCTGACCCCAATGTTATCGACTAATCCTTTGCTAAAAAACACAAACTTCCCCTCGTCAAACTCCAAAACCCTATTCCAGTCAACAATGTTGACCACACCCCCAACCAAGATGGAGACATCCGCTTTCTCTCTGAACTGTACCTCAACATAGAAGGAGTTGCCACCAAGAACACCTTCCATGTCATGAACTGTGGAAAGGAAAACCTTATTCTAGGAATGCCATGGCTTAAAGAAAACAACCCCACCATAGATTGGTTCACCCAAACCATCTCCATCCCAGAATCCCTAGACCAATCCTCTCAACTCTACCATGAATTTGTGGCTGACACCAAAAGGCACAACTCCCACTTCCCTGACCTAACCCTTCCTCCACCCCGAGAAGTCAACACAACCCCTACCGAGCACAACAAACTCTACTCCTACATGGACTACGAAACAGAAAAACAATACCTCACTCGAGCAAAAATAAACCACTCGGTCCATCACATCATTCGATGTGGCTCCAGATTCATACCCACAGCAGCAATAGCCAAACTTACCACTGCCACTCAGCTGGCAGCAGAAGCTGAATTGGCTAAACCCAAACCAACTCTCCCCAATGAATATCAGGAATTCGCTCCTGTTTTCAACAAAGAAGCAAATGAACATGTCCCCCCTTCAAGACCATATGACCATGAAATAAACCTTGATGACTCCTTCTCCCCGAAAATTGGAAAGGTCTACCCCCTCTCCCCTGACGAACAAAAGGCAACCAATGAATTCATTGAAGAAAACCTTCGTTCAGGAAAAATCCATCCTTCCAACTCCTTGCAAGCCTCCCCCTTTTTCTTCGTGAAAAAGAAAGACAGAAAACTATGCCCTTGCCAAAACTACAGATACATCAATGAACATACTGTTCACGATGCATACCCCCTCCCCCTCATCTCCAATTTGGTCGACAAACTCAAAGAGGCCAAAATCTTTACTAAATTCGATGTCCACTGGGGATACAACAATGTCCGAATCAAAGATGGACACTAGTGGAAAGCAGCCTTCATCACCCACAAAGGCCTCTTTGAACCAACCGTAATGTTCTTTGGGTTAACCAACTCCCCAGCTACCTTCCAACGATTCATGAATGACTCCTTCCATGACATGATCGCAGAAGGATGGCTCGTTATATACATGGACGACCTACTCATCTTCTCTGGAGATGACGAAACCCATACCAAACGAACTAAACAAGTTCTACAACAAATGATGGAACTCGACCTCCACCTTCACCTCAAAAAATGCTCATTCGCAACTCAGGAAGTCGAATATCTTGGCATGATTGTCAGACCTGGCCAAATTGCTATGGACCCCATCAAACTCGATGGTATCACCTCTTGGCCTACTCCCACCAAAGTCAAAGAAGTTAGATCCTTCCTTGGCTTCACTAACTTTTATCGGCGATTCATCGCTAACTACTCCACCATCGCCTGACCCCTCATAGACCTCACCAAGAAAAACCTCCCCTGGAATTGGTCCCCCACTTGTGAACAAGCATTCCACAATCTAAAAACCCTCTTTCTTGCAAAACCAGTCCTCCAACTCCCAAACGTATCTGCCCCATTTGCCATTGCAACCGATGCCTCGAAATGGGCTACGGGCGCAATTCTACTGCAAACAGATACTAATGGGGACTGGCACCCCTGTTCCTATCTTTCCACCTCCTTTTCCCCTGCTGAACGCAACTACGATATCTATGATCGAGAATTCCTTGCCATCATTAGAGCCCTCAAGGCCTGGCGCCACTATCTCCAAGGATCCCCTTTCCCAGTACAGGTCTTTACAGACCATAAAAACCTCACTTACTTCCGCCAAGCTCAAAACCTAAACAGACGACAAGCTCGCTGGTTACTTGACTTGGCAGACTTCAACCTAAAAATAATCCATGTTCCAGGAAAGCTCCTTGCCAGTCCAAATGCCCTATCCCGCCGCCCTGACCTCACCCCATCTGATGCTTCAGACAATGAAAGCACTATCCTACTCCCCACCTCCCTTTTTATCAATCTGGTTGACACCCCATTGTCTTGCAGAATTTCCTCTGCAGGAAAAGCGGACCCAGTTCTTCTCTCTGTCCTCCAATCCCTCAATGGCACCATTCCTCCACAATTCTGCTCCCACCTTTCTGATTGGAAGTGCAACGATGGTATCCTCACCTTTCAAGACCGTGTTTACATCCCTGCTGACTCCTCCCTCCAACAATCCATTGTCAAAACACACCATGATCACCCTACAGCTGGCCATCCTGGCTATCTAAAAACCCGCCAGCTAGTCTCTGCCGAATACTGGTGGCCTGGCTTGGCCCACTTCGTCCGCCGATATGTTGAGGGGTGTGCTACCTGCCAACAGAATAAATCCAACACCCACCCCACCACTCCACCCCTTACTCCCATTCGTTCCTCCTGCACCCACCCCTTCCAACAACTGTCCTGTGATCTTATCACTGATCTTCCCCTGTCTTCTGGCTTTGATTCCCTTTTGGTTGTGATAGACCATGGGCTTACTAAGGGGGTAATTCTCTGCCCCACAAAGAAGTCAGTAATGGCAGAAGGAATCGCCTCCCTTTTCTTCCACAAAGTATACTCTCATTTCGGCCTTTACAACAAAATCATCTCCGACCGAGGACCACAGTTTGCTTCCACCTTCACCAAAGAACTTGACAAACTCCTAGGATACTTCCTTGCCCTCTCTATGGCATACCACCCACAATCCGATGGAGAAACCGAACAAGTAAACCAAGAAGTTGAAACATACCTCCGAATCTTCTGTGGAAACGACCCTACTACCTGGGCAGAACACATCTCCCATGCAGAATTCACACATAATCACTGCCCCCACTCTACCACCAGTCAATCCCCCTTCTTTCTCATGATGGGCTACCAACCCTGTCCCCTACCCACGGTCATTCCCAAAACAAACCTTCCAACCTTGGAACACCGCCTCTCCATCCTCACCCACATGCAAAACGAAGCTCTTGCAGCCCATGATCTTGCCAGACAAACCATGATAACCAGAAATCACTAAACCTTCTTCCCATTCCTCAAAGGTGATAAAGTCTGGCTGGAGGCAAGAAACTTAAAGCGACAACTAACCCATGTCAAATTCGCACCAAAAAGGGAACGACCCTTCACCATCATGGAAGTCCTATCCCCAATAGTCTATAAACTACACCTACCCCCCACCTGGAAGATACACCCAGTCTTCCATGCTTCTCTTTTATCTCCTTATTGTTACGAACCTTGCCCTCTTAGCCCTCTTAGCCTACACATTTCCTACACTTTCAACTCTTTGGTTCGAACCCAACATGCGACCTTTCTTTTCCCTTTCTTTTTCGGGTCACGTGACTTCACAGCCACCAATGATGTCATGGGTCCAGACCCTTATCTATGACATCATCAGTCTAGGCTCTTATCTTTTCTTATCTTTCTATTCTTAGCTCATGACATCATCACGACGTCATTATGACATCATGCTGACTGATCATGACTCATACCCTTGACCCTGTTGATGTGGACCAGTAGCAGTACTAGCTCTTATCTCTTTATAGAGTTCGAGCTCCGCTTTAACCTTACCTGTATATGTATATAAGGAAGACACTCGACTGGTGATTGCCCCCAGTCTAATCCACTTGGTTATTCAGTCATCTCGACTTGAGGCCTAGTGTGAGGATCCATTCAACCTTCCTACCTCCTTTATTTTCAATTCGCCAGTGACCGAGTGTACACTGCAAAGGAAACTTCTCTGAGTGTACAACACTTGGATTAGACTACTCCTAGTGCTCTCCCGGACCACAGGGATAAGTGGGGCCCGCCAGAGCTTTCTGTGACTTTTCCATTCTCGTCCCCCGACGCCTCTTAGGGGAGCAGACTTGTGATCTGCAGATTAGAACACTGGTACTTAGTAGCACCCTTTGAAGTCGTCTCCCTTGAGACATTTACTGTGCAGTCGTCAAGACTGATAAGCGTTGAGCCAAGCCACATTAGGGGCTGAAAGGCTTAGAGAACACTGGTATTCCATGGGTGACCGTGAGGTAGAGCATCTGACTCGCAGTGGTTGTTATGCTTACTGCGAACTCTTGATGTCCGGCGAAGTAAGGAAAGAAAGAGTGGCTTCATCCTAGATGCGTAGACTTTGTTACACTTGCCTAAGTGTAGCCCTAACTTGAGCGAGGCGAAGTAGTGAACGAAGACGAGTGACAAGGGCAAGGGTTAGATCTGTGATCTGGGTTGCTATGACGTAGCTAGCAATGCTTCCTTCAGGAGGATGCCTTCCGACGCTTCGGTGAGTCGTGCGGTGGTGAACGCTGATAGACTTCTTGTAGAAGACTGGAGGACTGTTGAACGACTTGATGACGTTCAATGGACAAGAGTGCAAGGGTTCAGAG
>JBBPMK010000705.1:0-10643 GCA_038090295.1 Boletus semigastroideus | reverse complement strand
AGTCGTTGAGCGTCGCTGTGAGATTGTCCGCCTGAGCGTTGGCCTCCGCAACACTTGGATAAGACTTTCAACGCTTACCCGGACTCGAGGGTTAACGAGGGCCAGCCAGGGCTTCCTGCGACTTTGCTGTTATTTTCTACGTCCCCCGACGCCTATTAGGGGAGTGGTGTTAGCGCCACAGATTAGAACACCGGTACTATAGACCTTCTACGATTCTCCCCTTGGAGAGTTTACCGCGCATCCGTCAAGGGTGATAAGCGTAGTGTCAACCCACGTTAGGGGGTGGAAGGCATATATCGTACACTGGTATTCCAAGGGTAACCTTGAGGTAGCGCATCAGTCTCGCAGTGGTCCTGCATTGTGAAAGCCAGTACTTAGCAGTAGTACTAGAATATGGTAGTAGGTGTCATCAGGCTATTGGACGAACCTCCCTGGAGAAGTTTTGCTTACAGCATCTTATGGAGTCACCCGGGTTATTGGGGGGATCCAGTTAGGCATTGCCTAGAGTTTTATACACACAGTATGTCCAGCTCTGGTGCTGCTGAGTTATCACGCACAGAAGCGGAGGGTGTTGCTGAGTCATCGCACACCAGAGACTTATGTCTAGAAGAGTTCCTTGCCCAGTTTAGCAAGAGAACCGGAAAAAGCATAGTAGAGGGGAAACCAGTAGTTACCTTGGATAGTAGTGTTGAGCCTTGCTCCACAAACAATAAAGACAAAGTCCCAGAATGGGTGTACTCTTCAGAAGAAGATTTAAAGAGGCGCTTCGATGTGATGCAATTAGGGAAACCTGAGGAGGTTGAAGAACAAAAACAACCACCAGTTAATGAAGAACCTTCTATAGATAAACTCTTACAAAGATTCGAAAAGACAAAGAAAAGCCATGAAGAGATGGTAGCAGAAGCTCGAGACCAAAGAGCAAGGACTTTTGAAATACTGGAACAAAGGTCCGACCAGTATGAAATACCTTCGGGCCTACTACAAAAGTTTAACAACCGAAAGAGCTGGAGACCACATTCTATGATAGATAGTGACGACAGCAGTAGCGAAGAGGAATCTTCATCATCAAGTTCCGGATCGGACTACCAAACGGATATAGCAGTACCAGTACCCGAGGAAGATCCGTTACTGGAAGATTTCACACAGTTGGGTTTAGACGAAGACCCTGATGTAGAGGATTGGCACAGGTATGAAACCCCAATGGATCAAAGAAGAGATGGATCTCCAATCTTAGAATATGACGAGGAAGAAGCTCTAATGCCAGAACCACCTCCCGATCCAGTCATATGGGATCCACAATTCATAGAAGATCCATGGCACCGATATGGGGATTCTACCTATGACCCTACAAATCCAGAAACTTGGGATCAACCTGCAGCAGAGGAATCGCCAGGTCCCAGGTCAGATGAAAGAAACCCTATTCCGGTATACGACGAATATTGGGATTCACTGTTCTCAGAAGATTCAGAAAACCCCGATCCTATGTACTACACACCTCAAAGATATGGACACAGAGGAGGATATTCACCACCACCTAAACGAAAGAGGAAACCTCGATGTCGTAACTGTGGAAAAAGAAAGGATCATGATCGATCAAATTGTCTTCCAAAAGGAATGATATTTGTACCAGCCAAACAGGTTCCAGTAGGGGTGCTGATGAATGGATGGCCGATGAACAAGGAAGCAATATTCAAACAAAAGATGCTGGAGTATGAAGAAAGAATAAAAGAACTAAAAGCACAACTCGCAGTAGTAGTAAAGAAAAAGATTAGCTCAATAAAAGAAGAGCTAGCCACCCTAAAGAGAAAAACTAAAGAAACTGTGAAACAAGCGAAAAAGTTCTTTCAGCATCAAGGACTTTCTTTCCCATGCATCGACGCTTCAGAATTCGAAGAAATCCAAGACAACAATTTCCCTGAACAAACGATAGAAACAGCGATCCAAAGCATGGCTACTAGTAGAAAGAAAGCTGCACAATCCTTATCAGCATATGTAAAGAATGTACTGGAATGTAGAAAAGACGATACCTTGATTACTGAACCAAGAGCAGAATACACTCAAAACGAAATGCGTACCAAGGTAGATCTACATTACCAAGACCAACAAGGGCAATGGTGTACCACCACTGGAATGGCGCTCATAGATAGTGGATGCACAAACACATTCATCCACTGTGAGAAGGCCAAGCAGTTAGGACTAGAACTAATACCGTTACGAACGCCAACATATACCCAGAACGCAGATGGTACCTTCAACATCGGAGGAGCAATTACCCATGAAACAGAGTTGATAATAGGAATCGACGGCCATTTAGAAACAGTATCGGCCTTTGTCTCATCAATCGGAAAGACAGAAATCCTAGTAGGATATGATTGGTTACGAAGACATAATCCTAACATCAATTGGGTAACCCAGAAATTCGAGAATTGGAGATGTATGACAGAATGCAAAGCGCTCGAACAAAGAATAATGCAAGCGCGTGCACAAGAAACATTCCAGATGTTGGAAGATGCTGACGAGGTTAAGAAAGCAGTTCCCGAATGCTATCACAAGTACCTAGATGTATTCTCCCAAGCAAAAGCTACACGAATGCCACTAAGGAAAGCATGGGACCACGCTATTGATCTCAAACCAGACTTTGTACCCAAGAAAGGAAGGATCATCCCAATGGCAGATGCCAAGATGAAGTTGGTCCGAGATTTTGTAGATGGTGAACTCAAAAAAGGATATATCCGTCCATCTAAGTCACCTCAGACGTCACCAGTATTCTTCATTCCAAAGAAAGACGGTAGCAAACGCTTAGTCATGGATTACCAGTACCTTAATGAAGGAACAGTTAAAAACGCATATCCATTATCATTAATTTCGGACCTAGTAGAAAGAATGAAGGGTGCCGACATGTTCACAACCCTAGATCTCAGATGGGGTTACAACAATGTCCGGATAAAGGAAGGCGATGAGTGGAAAGTGGTGTTTGTCACCCCGATCGGATCATATGAACCCCTTGTCATGTATTTCGGGAAAGCCAATTCCCCCAGAACATTCCAACAAATGATGAACGACATCTTCAATGACATGTGGACGGTAGTACTGATCTACCTTGACGACATCAATATCTTTACCAAAGGAAAACTACGAGTAGAGCATGAAGCAGTAGTAAAAGAGGTGTTAAAGCGGTGTCAAGACAATGATCTATACGTAAAACCCTCAAAGTGTTTCTTCTCAAAAGAAAAAGTAGATTTCCTAGGAATGGTTGTGTCAAAAGAGGGTATTCAGATGCAGGAAAAGAAGGTTGAAGGAATTCAGGATTGGCCCACACCCAAAAAATTAAAAGAAGTCCAGTCGTTCCTAGGACTCTGTAACTATTATCGAAGGTTCATCAAAGACTTCGCAAGCATGGCCAGGCCCCTGAATGACCTTACCAAAAAGAACACTCCATTTGTCTGGACAGAAAAGGAGCAGAACACTTTTGATCAATTAAAAAAGACGTTCACGTCCTCATCACTGCTGGCATATCCCGATGGTTCCAAAAGGCTATGAGTAGAAACAGACGCCTCTGATATCGCGACAGGAGCAGTTCTTTCAGTCAAATGCAAAGATGGTCAATGGCGACCCAGCGCTTTCATTTCGCACTCGCTAAACTTGGCAGAGAAAAATTACCCCATCTATGACAAAGAACTACTCGTGGTCATCAGAGCTCTAGACGAATGGAGACACCATCTAATCGGGCAAGAAGGGTTCGAGATCTGGACTGATCACAAAAACCTTGAATATTGGAAGAAACCCCAGACCTTATCGCAAAGACAAGCCAGATGGCACACAACTCTTCTGGAATTCAATTACGTCATGGTGTACAAACCAGGTTCCCAGAATGGTCGAGCAGATGCCCTATCTAGAAGACCCGATCATGGAGAAGCAGACCCAAATCATAATGCAAACATTATGGTTCTGCCACCATCCCTATTTATCAATCAAGTTCACCTCTCTTCCGATTTCTACTTTCGTATTCAGCAGGAGACTGAGAAAATCACGGAAAAAGAGATCCCAGGTTTCAGATTCGATCTAGCAGAAGGCGTATTCTTAAATGAAAAGAATAAAGTTCTCGTTCCCCTTTCTCTCAGAATGGAAATGCTTCATATTTGCCATGACTCCCTGGTCGGAGGACATTCAGGACAAGCACATACTTTAAATCTAGCCACCAGACATTACACATGGCCTGGTATCACCGCGGACGTTAAAAAATATATCAAATGCTGCCAAGCGTGTGCCTTGACAAAAGGGAAATCTACTGCACCTGCAGGAAAACTATTACCATTACCTTCGTCTTTATCTCCCTGGACAGATATTTCAGTAGATTTCATCACCAGACTTCCTTCAATTGATTCCTTTGATTCAATTTGCATAGTAGTAGATCGGTTTAGCAAAGAAGTAGTTTTCATTCCATGTCAAAAGTCCATTTCTTCTTTAGGCTTAGCTAAACTATTTCGCGACCATGTTTGGTGTATGCACAGACTCCCTTCCTCCATAGTGTTAGATTGAGGACCTCAGTTCGTATCTGAGTTTACAAAGGAGTTATGTGCTCTATTAGATATCACTCAGCGTCTCAGCACAGCCTACCACCCTCAAACAGATGGACAGACAGAACGGCTGAACCGAGAACTAGAGCAATATCTACGCATCTATGTGGCAAAGAAACAAGACCAATGGGTAGAATGGTTAAAACTAGCTCAGTTTAACCACAATAACTCCATATCCTCCGTCATGGATTCTACTCCCTTTGCTATTATGAAAAGACATACTCCCAGACTAGGTTTTGAAGGAGCAACCAGTGGTTTTGCAGGCAATGTTCAAAAAAGTCATGAAGAAGTCAAACAATCACTTGATGATGCTCGGGAACGCATGAAAAAGCAAACCAATCATCTTCGATCTGACGCACCTCCTTATTCTCAAGGTGACCAAGTTTGGCTCTCTACGGAACATCTCAAATTGCCCTATACTGCTCGCAAACTCACTCAGCGATGGATTGGCCCCTATACGATCTCAACTGTATTACCCAATGCAGTAACTCTCATTCTTCCCTCCACGGTTTACATTCATCCCACAGTCAATATATCACGCATCAAACCATATCATGACACATTACCAGGACAACCATCCTTACGTCCAGATGCCGTGATCGTAAATGAAGAAGGACATGAAGAATTCGAGGTTGATTACATTGCTGGCAGTCGAGTTTCCACTTCAGGCCTAGAATACTTAGTGCATTGGAAAGGTTGGGATGAAACGGATCGCACATGGGAACCAGAGGATCACCTCTCTCATGCGGCTGAAGCGATCAAATCTTTCCGTCGTCTTCATCCCGGCGCTCCCAGAAAAATGCGTGGTATTACTATGGACTTTATGAACTCCCTTTTCCACCCTTTCGGTCCCGAACATGGTACTCCTTATTCTGCCACTCGTCTGGAATATGAGTCATCAGGGGGGGGTAGTGTTACGAACTCGTCCCATCATGCATCCATTTCCTACACTTTCCTATCCTACTTAGCTTGCGAGTTTGAACCCAACACCTGACCTTTCATTTTCTCTTTCTTTTTCAGGTCACGTGATCCACAGCCACCAATGACATCATGGTCCAGATCCTTATCTATGACATCATCGGTCTAGACTCTTATCTCTTATCTATGATGTCATCATGACATCATACCCTTGACCCTGTGCCTGTTCCTGTGACATCATTCTCGTTAGCCAGTAGCATTAGTTGCTCTTATCCCTTAATAGAGTTCGAGCTCCTCTCTAACCTTAATCATACTTGTATATATAGTAGGTAGTCGACTGAGGATTACCCCTCAGTCTTATCCACTTGTTTATTGGGCTTTGGCTTCAGAACTTGTGTGATTCTCTGCCATCTCATTCATATCCTAAGCTACGGCTTAGTGAAGTGATGTTCCCCCACACTCTTCTCTTTACTCTTGCCAGTAGTTGAGCATCGCTGTAAGATTGTCCGCCTGAGCGTTGGCCTCTGCAACACCAGCGAGCGTGCTGCCGATTCAGGTGTTGCAGCTGGCGGAAGTAGGTAAGGTTCTTGTGGTCAGTGAGAACTGTGACCCTGTGTTCCGTGCCGGTGAGGTAATGTCGCCATTCCTCAAGCGCTTGGATGACTGCGAGCAGTTCACGGTTGTAGATATCGTAATTCCTCTCTGCCTCCGAGAGGGTCTTGGAAATAAATGTGCAGGAGTGAAGATCCCCATTGCTGTCTTTTTGCATTAATACACCCCCCGTTGCGACCAATGAGGCGTCGGTCATGATAGTGAAGGGTTTGGAGGTGTTGGGCATCACGAGTACAGGATGAGTGAGGAATGTGTCGCGGAGGCGTTCAAAAGAGGATTGATGTTGGGGGAGCCATTATCAACCTACTGTTTTCTTAGTGAGGTTGTTAAGGGGTTTGGCGATGTCAGAGAACCCAGCGATGAACTTCCTGTAGAAGTTACAAAATCCCAAGAAAGAGCGTACTTGGGTAACTGATTCGGGTGGGTTCCACGCTTTGATCGCATCGAGTTTGTGTTGGTCCATCTGGACCCTCCCCTTACCGATGACCATGCTGAGGAATTCTACTTCTTCAGCCACGAAGGTACACTTTTCCAGCTTGAGGTGTAATTGTTGTTTGGCCATTTGGGCTAGGACTCGCTTGGTTCACTCTTTGTGGAGCGTGCTATCGTTCGAATGGATGAGTAAATCGTCCATATAAATGACTAACCATCCCTCTGCGACCATGTCGGCAAAGGTGTCATTCATGTATGCCTGGAATGTGGCGGGTGAGTTGCACATCCCGAAGAACATGACCATGGGTTGAAATAGTCCATAAGGTGTGATGAACGCCGCCTTCCACTTGTCGGCAGGGTGAATTCAAATGTTGTTGTAGCCCCATCGGACGTCCATCTTGGTGAAAACGGACGATCCTTTAAGTTGGTTGATGAGGTCGCCTATCCGGGGAAGCGGGTAGGCGTTCTTGACAGTGGAAGCGTTGAGATAGCGATAGTCCTGGCAAGGTCGAAGTTTGCCGTCCTTTTTCTGCACGAAAAAGAAGGGGGCTGCTTGCGGAGATTTGGAAGGTTCTGTTATGCTCACTGCGAACCGAAGTCCTGCGAAGTGATAACAAGCAAGCGGATTGAAGGCGGATTGAAGACGGATGTCCGTTTGATAAGTCCACTTGGAGGACGATGGTAGGTCCAAGGTGGTATCAGCGCAACGCCAGAGGGCAGACTATGCCAACAGGTCTATAACTGATGCGTAGTACCGGTTCTACGCGGACGCAGCAAAGCACGCAAGTCCTTGGAGTGGAATCCAAAGGAGAGAGTCTTAGATGCAGAAGCAGGATGATAAGACGCAGAAGAAATGCATAGAATTAGCTTAAGGATACCATACATGCAGTTCAAGTATTTGTATGGTAACAGGAGAAGGCACGGACCAGGACTAGTATGGTATATGCGCAGCAGCGGAATAAAGATGAAGGATGCTGCACAGGAAAGAACAGGAAAGGAAAATAGGATCAAACGGAGGTCCGGTTTGTGGAAGAGCGGAAGGGACAAACAGGACCCAAAGAGGAGTGCTGTATGACAGCTGTACAACCATAGATGAAAAGGATCAATCAATGGGTAACCATCAGGAAGAGTTACCACGAGATGAAAAGGGTCCGCTACAAAAGATAAGAGATAGAAGCGTGGGAAAAACAAACAGACTTGGACATGGACATAGCCACGGACATGGATACGGACACGGACACGGACACGGACACGGATAGATTGTAACATTAGCCCCGTCCTTTTAAGGATGACGTACCACCGTCATGCCACCTAATCGCTCTCCCCTTCGTTGACCAAGTAGTCGGTGAGGTCAATGGTGTCCTCAATGCAAGGGCGTGTCCAGCAGTCTGCCTCTTGATGGCCCTGTTTGCCACAGATGTGACAGGTGTGGAATGGGCATTCCAATACACGATGCCGCGGAGCAGACTTGAGACAGTAGGCACATGTTTGGTCCAGGCAGTTGACTCGGATGTGGTCGAGGCAGCCACCTGTTTACCTTTGTCCAATCGTTGTCCTCGGACATCCGACGAAGTGAGGCCTCTAGAGAGTACCTTCTTTCCTTTAAGACGTCGGCGAGGGGGAGGTGGAGGCGACAGGGAATTGGTGCGGACGGGATGGGCGACTGAGGTGAGGAGGCGATCCAGGAATTCCCCATCAGTGAGGGGGTTTGAGCGAGGAGGTCCGGAGCGAATTCCTGGAGTAGATCCTCGAGAGTCGGACTCTCGGGTGCTGGGGGAGCGAGGGGGTGGTACGGGAAGGGGGGGCTCATTGTTGTTGGGAGCAGATGTGGAAGCGAGGGGGGATGGATCAGGGAGGAGTGGGGTTCCGTCGTCTTCATCATTCCACTTGACTTTATCCCAGACGGTCTTTCCGTCGGCGAGATAGAATCGTTGGAACTGGGCAGGTAAGGCCACCACCAGTTTCCGGATAGTGGGATTAGCGATGATGCCGGGGAGTTGGTTGAGGATAGGGGTGAGTCCATAGTCATGGAGGAGGTCAAAGAGGCGAGTTTGTGCTTCGGAGATGGCAACGTCTCGGAGGCTATCCCCGGATCGAGTGGTATAGGCAGAGAGATTGATTGGAGTGTGGATGGCTTTAACTGTGGCGAGAGTCTGGAGTGTGATAATGATGGGGTCGTAGACGGGTGCGCATTTGTAGTCGTGTTGTTTTTGCAGCCAGGTGCAGACAACAGGATTGACGAGTAAGGCTCCGTAAGCCATTCTTCTATATTCAGGGGGAAAGCGATGGAGGCGGACTGGGCAGACTTCGGGGATGACAACGTTTTCATGGGTGATGGTGGACATGGTGCAGGAGGTTTGTTGGATAGGCCTGCCACAAGAGTGCGCCTTATAGCCTATCCGGATTGGGTCCGGTGTAAGTCCGCTTTACCCACGGATTTTATTTCGGGTTTTGTAATCCCGTAGGAGGTCCGCCGAGTATTTCAAATTCCCTTCAGGTTCCCAGGTGTTTTCTGCTGCGGAGAAGCCCTTCCATCTGATGAAATATTGTCTTCTTGCCATGGTGCCTCGATGTGCTAGGATGGCCTCAACTTCCCATTGTTCCTCTCCTTCCACACAATCCGGGGGTTCAGGGATGAAGTTAGGACCATGTTCGTCAGTTTCCAGGAAGGGGGAAAGTAGGGATGCATGGAAGACATCATGAATCCTCCAGGTGGGCGGTAGTTTTAGTTGATAGGAAACCGGGGAAAGTACTTTAGTAATTTCAAAGGGTCCTTCCCTTCTGGGTGCCAATTTCCGTGTGGGATATCGTAATTTGAGGTTCCGTGAATCCAGCCAGACCTTTTGTCCGGTTTTCCATGGTTTGAACTTTGATGTGACCCGGGAGAGCATATATTTTCGGGCATTGTCATGGGCTGCTAAGGCTTCCTTCCTAGCATTGTCCAGGGAGTGTATTCATTGTTCTAAGGCTGGGACGAAGGTCCTGGGAATGAGAGGGGGGTAAGAGCGGGGTTCATATCCCATCATTAAGAAGAATGGGGTCTGTTGGGTGACGGAATGGGTTGCGGAATTATGGTGGAATTCGGCAGCAGTAAGAAGTGTGGCCCACTTCTGCGGGACTCCGTCGCAGAAGATCCGCAGATAGGATTCAAGTTCCTGGTTGACCCGTTCCGTCTCTCCATCCGTTTGGGGGTGATAGGCAGTGGAGAGGGCGACATCATAGTTCAGGAGTCGTGCCATTTCTAAGGCGAAAGCGGATGCGAATTGTGGTCCTCTGTCTGAGATGACTTTGTCCTGAAGGCCAAAACGTCGAAAGACAGAGGAGTAGAAGAGGTGTGCGACTCCAGCAGCATCAATGGATTTCGAACAAGGCTCAAAAATCACCCCCTTACTAAGTCCATGGTCGACCACGACCATGACAGCATCAAAACCTGCACTCTCAGGCAGTCCTGTTATGAGGTCCACGGAGACCTGCTGGAAAGGACGGGTGCAGGTGGATGGAATGGGAGTGAGGGGCGGAATAGTGGGATGAGTTTGGACCTTGTTAGCTTGACTAATAGCGCAACCAGCAATATAGCACTGAGTAAAAGCAGTGAGGCCTGGCCACCAGTAATCCTTCTTGAGTGCGGTGACAGTCCGGAAGAATCCGTTGTGTCCGGAAAAAGGGGAATCATGGCACTCCTGGATGAGGCAACGACGGCAGGATTCATCAGAGACATAAGCTCGACCTTGGTAAAACAGGACGCCATCCACGAAAGTCCAATCGGCAGCAACGAAGCGACCAGGTGGGAGAGGACAAGAGGGATCATTGCTCATTTGTTTGAGACGGACATCAATGAGAGGATCCGTGGCGGATGGGGCTTGGAGGGCGGATTGTAGTACAGTGTCAATCTGGTTCACAAACAGGTCGTTTGGTAGAAGGGTCTGGTGGGCATTGTCAAGGCCAGTTGGTATTCCAACCGGTCGTGATAGTGCGTCAGCAGGTCCTATTTGAGCACCAGGAAGATGGGTGAAAGCGAGGTCGAACTCTTGGAGAAAGAGTTGCCACCATGCATGTCGCCGGTTAAGGTGTTGTGGTTGGTGAAAGTAGGTCAGGTTTTTGTGG
>JBBPMK010000704.1:0-10675 GCA_038090295.1 Boletus semigastroideus | reverse complement strand
CTAGTGTGAGGATCCATTCTCGCTTCCTACCTCCTTTATTTTCAACTTGCCAGTGACCGAGCATACACTGCAATGGATACTTGTCTGAGTGTACAACACAGAAGGGAAGAAGGACGAACGGAAGGCCGGTCAAAGAAGAGCGGAAGGGGCGATGTGGCCAAATGGGGGAATACTGTATGACAGCTGTCACAACCGTAAATGAAGTAGGATCAACTGCGGGTAACCATCAAGAAGTGTTACTGTGAATAGAAAATGAGTCCACCGGAAGTAGTAATCTAATATAGAACATGGGAAAGCGAAAGATCGTAACAATGAAGGGTGTTCCATAGTGGTGACTGCATGATAAGATAAGTCTGGAGAGTGTGTAAATCTGAAGTTACTTACTATTGTGTTGTTTGCGCCATGTGATTATACATGCTGCATGTCGCCAGAAGCCCCATCCTCCCATAAGGACCATTGCCTTGCTTGGCACAAAAGAACAATGTATAGATTGTCAATCCTACATCTCAGGAGATCCACAACAACTATTGGGTGAGTTTCAAACTCATCCCTCCAGACAATGATCAGCTGAAGATTACCATGACATAGTAATTCTTGCAAAGTCACTTTTGTGTGGCAAACTTGCTTCCAGGTGACTGAGAAGTGGGTCAAGAATATCAGAGAGTGGAACCCTGTGATGATCACCTCTGAGGTCCAGTGATCTGTTATGTCCAGGTGTGTGACACAGTGAAACACGGAGACGTCAGGGAGGTACACATAACACATCTGAAACAGAGAGGCAGGATCAACAGAAAGGAACTTGAGGTGAGCAAGATTGTTGAGAGCCTGGATGACCCTGCTGCATTTGCTGAGGCTACCTCCACACAGAACAATGTTGACAAGTAGAGAACAGAACTGAAGAAGCCTGGTGATGATGCCAGGATGAATGGACATGCTAAGGGAAAGGTAAAGGATTTCCTTGAACTGGTGGGTAAGTGAGTATATGAGCTGTTTGGCATTGGCTTCTGAATAGATTCTAATTTTCCTATATAAGATGGGCTGGATCCTTCACATAAAGATGTTCAGCACCAAGGAAGACTGCCATTCAAGGCCACTCACCAGGTTTTCATGTGATGAGTCACGTGAGTGTACTTCACCAATTCATGTTTCTCCCTACTGTTACACTTGCTTAAGTGTAGCCCTTACTAGAGACGAGGAGCAAGGGTGTTGGATTGAGTCGCAACAGAGGTTCTACCTGGTTGAGGTGAGAGCCAACTTCCGACGCCTTGAAGGTTGTTCGGTGGACAAGGACACTTCCTTCACAAGAGAAGGATGTGGATGAGGGACAAGAGGGAAGCAGGTACTCGGTAGTAGCCTGAGGACTAATAGAGCAAGGAGGTGTTTATTGGACAAGAGGAGGGAATACAAAGGGAGCCCAAGCTAGAGAACTATGGACTGAGGTACAGGGTTTATATATAGGGAGACTATGGCACTGACTAAGCGAATAGAATGCATTAGAATGCAAAAGAACGAAATGAGTCAGAGATAACAAGAGAAAGCTATATGAGGCAATGCAGGAGGCAATGCAAGGCAATGCTGATGGAATGATGACGGATCATCAGGGAAGAGGGCATTGCCTTGTTGAAAGGCTATGCTGGGCATAGGTTTTACATGACTAAGCAATAAGTCTGAAAGTGGAAGAGGAAAAAGAAAAGAGTAAACCAGGCAATTGTAACATTACCCCCTCACTAGCCTTGAAGTTCCTATGAAAAGCAACTTAATATCCATGTTCTGCAGCATAGGTGGGGGAGTCACAGAGGCGGGCATCATAAATGTCCTCGGGTTCGCTGGGGGAGGGGGATCTGTACTGAGTTTCTTCAGTATTACAATGGTAAGGAAAGGAGGAGGAGTGGTGTTGTCCCTGCTGTTAAGTGTCTTGTTGGCGAGATGAGGAAGAGGATGAGGAGGAGGATGCATTGGCAGAGTTTCTGGGGGGAGGGCCAGAGGTTGGGTTGCTGATGGTTGGTTTAAAGTTTTTGAGTGGGCAACAGTTGGTCAAGTGACCCAGGTTCCTGAGGTGGCATGTGGGACAGACATGGTAAGGGCATTGCCACTGGTAGTGCCCCAATCAATGGCATGTGAAGCATGCTTCATCGTATCTAGGGTGGGTGGGGAGGAGGGGGTAATGACTGGAGGTATATCCATAGTTGTTCTCAATGATTGCTATATCAATGAGATCTGTGTGGGTGAGGGGGTTGGGAGATGGGTAACGAGTGGAGGGATTAGACCGGTGGTGGCGTTCCCTGAGGTGTTGTGGAGGCCAAGCTCAGGCAGACAATCTTACAGCAATGCTCAACTACTGGCAAAGATGGTAATGAGAAAGTATGGGGGAATGTCACTTTACTAGGTCACAACCTAGGATATGAATGAGATGGCAGAGTGGTTCACACAAGTCCTGAAGCCAAAGCCCAATAAACAAGTGGATAAGACTGAGGGGCAATCCTCAGTCAACTACCTACTATATATACAAGTACAGTTAAGGTTGAAGCGGAGCTCGAACTCTATAAAGAGATAAGAGCAACTATTGCTACTGGCTATGAGTATAGGGTATGACATCACAGGTACAGGGTAAAGGGTATGATGTCATGGTGACATCATAGTGATGTCATGAACTAAAAATAGAACAATAAGGGTTGAGGACAAGAGCCTAGAATGATGATGTCATAGATAAGGGTCTAGACTGATGAGGTCATAACTGGGTCTGGACTAATGACATCATTGGTGGCTGTGAGTCACGTGATCTGAAAAAGAAAGAGAAAAGAAAGATCACGTGTCGGGTTTCAAACTCAAGAGCTGACTAGGATAAGGAAGTGTAGGAAAAGTGTACATGTTGGGACGAGTTCATAACATGAGGTACCTATTTACTTCAATGAGGAAGGGGGTGATTTTGAGAGTGTGCAAGAGGTGGTGGAGTTTGGTGAGGAGTTCAGACTTTATTTTGGTAAAAGGGGCTCAGAGGTCGCCAATAGGAGTGTGGGGTGAAGAGGTGTTGATCAGAGCCTCTAATTTAAGAGTTTGGATGTAGGCATGACGAGCAGTGGCAAGGGGAGACCCACGCTCAAGGAACGATTCAATGGTGGGAATGAGGTGGTTGTTACAGAGTAGGACTGCGAGGTCCGAGTAGTTGTTCTCGGTTGGAGGAGGTACCAGGGCAAGACCTAGTTGGGGAATTTCTGGGGTAGGAATTGAAATAATGGGAAAGGCTGGCAGTGATGGTGGCCAGTACCAGTTGGGAGTCCCCCATTTGGTAGTGGCAGTATTGGAGGTTGGGGACAATGCCCTGGACCAATTAGGAGAAGGAGGGATGGGTGTGGTGATTTTTGGTGGGGGTGCGAGTGGTGCAGGGAAGTAAGATTGGGGTGATGCAAGGAGGGATAGGTCCTTGGTGAAGGGGATAGAGGAAATGGTGAGGGTGTTGTACACTCAGATGATATCCCGTTACAGTGCACACTCAATCACTGGCAAATTGAAAATAGAAGAGGTAGGAGGGGTCGAATGGATCCTCACACGAAGGCCTCAAGTCAAGGTGACTGAATAACTGAAGTGGATTAGACTAGAGGCAATCACCAGTTGAGTATCTATCTTATATACAAGTACAGGTAAGGTTAAAGCGGAGCTCGAACTCTATGAAAGATAAGAGCTTTTAATGCTATAGGTCCACATCAATAGGGTCAAGGGTATGAGTCATGATTAGTCAGCATGATGTCATGAGCTAAGAATAGAAAGATAAGGAAAGATAAAAGCCTAGACCGATGATGTCATAGATAAGGGTCTGGACCCATGACATCGTCGGTGGCTGTGAGTCACGTGACCTAAAAAAGAAAGGGAAAAGAAAGGTCAAGTGCTGGGTTTGAACCAAAGGGTTAAAAGTGTAGGAAATGAGTAGGCTAAGAGGGCACGGTTCATAACACTACCCCCCCCCTAGGGACTCGTATTCCAGGCAAGTTGAAGAAAAGGGGGTACCATGCTTGGGACCAAAAGGACAGAACAGGGAGGAGAAATCCGCAAATGAAAGACCACGCATGTGGCAAGGAGCAGAGGGATGACAATGACGGAAGAACTTGATCACATCAGCCACATGGGAGAGATGTGACTCTGGTTCCCATGTGTGATCCATCTCATCCCAACCTTTCCAATGTACCAGGTATTCAAGACCAGACGAAGTAAGACGAGATGCCGCTATAAAATCTACTTCGAATTCTTCAGCTCCTTCGGGATCAATCAGTACTGCATCCAGTGTGACGTCAGTGTGACCGGGCAATGGCTTGCGATAAGGTTTGATGCGCGAGATATTGACCGTGGGATGGATATGAACCGAAGAGGGAAGAATGAGGGTAACCGCATTAGGAAGTATGGCAGAAATGGCATAGGGGCCAATCCATTTTTGAGTGAGTTTATGAGCAGTATAGGGTAACTTGAGATGCTCAGTAGACAGCCATACTTGTTGGTTAATACGATAGTGAGGGGCGTCAGAACGGAGATGATCTATGGCTTTCTTTATACATTCACGAGCTTCGTTGAGGGAATCATGGACTTGTTCATGACTTTGTTGTGCTTCTAATGCAAAGCCATCCTAAGCACCTTCAAAACCTAACTGAGGGGAATGTCGTTTGGTAATAGAGAAAGAACTAGTACCAGTTGCCAAGGATAGCGAGTTATTATGATTGAATTGAGCTAGTTTCAACCATTCTACCCATTTGGTTTGTTTCTTGGCAATGTAGGTACGGAGATATTGTTCCAATTCTCTATTCATCCATTCGGTTTGACCGTCGGTTTGGGGATGGTATGTGGTACTGAGGCGTTGGATGATGTCTAACAAAGTACATAATTTCGTCGTGAAGTCCAAGACAAATTGTGGGCCTCGATTGGATACAATAGAAGAAGGAAGTCCATGTATGCACCAAACATGATCGTGGAATAATTTGGCTAATTCTAATGAAGAAATAGTTTTACTACAAGGAATGAAAACAGTTTCTTTACTAAAGCGATCGATGATAACACAAATGGAGTCAAAGGAATTTACATTAGGAAGTCCAGTAATGAAATCGACCAAAATGTCTGTCCATGGGCGAGAGGGAGATGGTAAAGGTAATAGTTTACCTGCTGGTTTAGTATTTTTGCCTTTTGTCCGGGCGCAAGTTGGACAATGCAAAATATACTTTTTGGCATCTGCCATAATACCAGGCCAGGTATAGAAACAAGATAATAAATGTAGAGTTCTAGCTTGTCCAGCATGTCCGGCTATAGGTGAATCGTGACAAATACGAAGGAGTTCTGGTCATAATGAAAGAGGAACTAATATTTTGTTTTTTGAGTTACTAAATAATCCTTCGCTAAGATTGTATTGAAATCCAGGTATTACTTTTTCTTTTATTTTCTCTGTTTCTTTTTGTACTCGTTCATAGAAAGAAGAAGAGATTTGGACGTTGTTGATGAATAAGGAAGGAGGAAGCATGGTGATATTGGCATTATGATTGGGATCAATTTCTCCATGATCTGATCGTCGAGATAAAGCATCCGCACATCCGTTTTGTGATCCAGGTTTATAAATCATGACATAATTGAATTCCATTAATGTCGCATGCCATCATGCTTGTCTTTGAGACAGAGTTTGTGGTTTTCTCCAATATTCAAGGTTTTTATGATCCATCCAGATCTCAAATTTCTGCTGTCCAATCAGATGATGTCACCATTCGTCTAAAGCACGAATAACTGCTAATAGTTCTTTATCATAGATTGGGTAGTTCTTTTCAGCAGAATTTAGGGAGTGGGAAATGAAAGTGCAGGGTTGCCAAAGAGAATCTTTGCATTCTACCAACATGACGGCTCCTGTTGCTACATCAGAAGCGTCAGTTTCAATACGTAATTTCTTTAGCCCATCTGGGTACGCTAATAAAGGTGCCATGGTAAAGGTTTTCTTCAACTTTTTGAATGCTTGATTTCGTTCATCCGTCCATACGAAAGGAGTGTCTTTTTTCGTAAGGTCGTTTAATGGTCTAGCTATGGTTGTGAAATCTTGAATAAAGCATCGATAATAGTTGCAGAGACCCAGGAACGATTGTAGATCTTTTAGCTTTTTTGGCTGTGGCCATTCCTGGATTCCATCTACCTTTTTCTGTTGCATTTTGATTCCTTCATTTGAAACCGTCATGCCTAGAAAATCCACCTTCTTTTGAGAGAATTTGCATTTCAAAGGTTTAACAAATAGATCGTTTGCCCTTAATCTTCGAAATACTTCTTTTACGATCTCCTGATGTTCTTCAATTGTTTTTCCCGATGTGAATATGTTGACGTCATCCATGTATATTAATACCATCATCCACATGTCGTTAAAGATGTTGTTCATCATTTGCTGGAACGATCCAGGAGAATTGGCTTTTCCGAAGTACATGACTAGGGGTTCATAGGCTCCGATTGGTGTGATGAAAGCAGCCTTCCATTCATCACCTTCTTTGATTCGGATGTTATTGTAACCCCATCTGAGATCTAATGTCGTGAACATATCCGCATTCTTTAGTCAATCAACCAAATCAGAGATTAGTGGTAATGGATAGGCATTTTTAATGGTGCCTTCATTTAGGTATCGGTAATCCATTACTAATCATTTAGATCCATCCTTTTTTGGTATAAAGAACACCGGAGATGTTTGAGGGGATTTCGATGGTTGAATATATTCTTTCTTTAATTCGCCATCTACAAAATCTCTAACCGTCTTCATTTCTTTGTCGCTTATCAGAATGATCCTTCCTTTCATTGGCACAAAGTCTTCTTTTAGCTCAATTGCGTGGTCCCATGGTTTTCTCAAGGGCATTCGTGATGCTGCTGTTTGAGAGAAGACATCTAGGAATTCATGGTAACATTCCAGTACCTGCTTCTTGACTTCTTCTTCATCCTCAAGGATTTGGAACTTAGTTTCTTGCATACATATATGGTCTTGTAGTTCATGACAGTCATCCATGCATTTCCAGTCAGTGATGGTTTGTGCTATCCAATCTATTCTTGGATTGTGTCGCAATAACCAATCATAACCAATTAACATTGCATGAGTTCCTAGTACTGCGATGAATGCTTCGACCACTTCTGCATGTCCTTGGATACTGATTGCTAACGTGACCGTATGCGTGATCCGTCTTATTCCTTGAGTACCATCTGCGTTCCTCATGACTCTTGGTTTGCGAAGTAGTGTTGTTTCCATATTGAGGGAATCGACTACTGTTTGATCGATAAATGTACTACAGCTTCCGCTGTCCAAGAGCACAGTGGTTTGATATTGTTCCCATTTTCCTTTTATGGGAATCCTTGCATCAACTTCTACTTCCATGCACGTTTCTTTCGACCGATGGGGAAATACCGGTAGAACTTTTGATCGGGTATTACATATTTTCTCTATACAACTAGCAAGGGAATTAAGCACGCTTTGTTTTACTTCTGGCGCCGAGCCCTTCAAGAGACTCCCTTCAGAAGAAGACTTAATTACATGTGTACGAGACTGACTACTTGTTATACAACCGCTTGTGGTAAGAGATCAAATTGATTCTGATATAGGAAAGCGCTCAGAAGGTTTCCCCTTCTTTCTGAGCAACTCTAATTTAAAGCCTTTGCTGCCTTTTCCAATACCTCTATTTTATCCTGCATTGCAGCTATTTTCGCATCTTTTTCTTCATCAGTAATCTGAATCTGTGAAGAAAAGGGAATGGGATTGGATGGGGGTTCCATACTGTACCAAGCGTTGGCGTGCGTATCAAAGAACATTTCTCTGGACTGTTGTTGTCTAGGACTAGGACATTGACGTTTGGTATGTTCTGGTTTATTACAGTTCCAGCAAACGATCGGTGGTCGTTCTTTGATTTGGACGGATGTGTCCATGGGTGCTCCTCTACCTGGCTATGTACCGGTGGCAGTGAATCTTTGCGGCGGTGGACCGTTGGGTGATGGATAATAATATCGACGTTGGTAAGGGTTTGGTTTCTTTGTCTGAACCCTTTCCGATGATGGTCTTTCGATATTCATGTGTTCGTACATTTTTCCTAACTTTATGTACTCTTCCATCAACTGGTCTACATCTAAATCGTTGACATTGACTTGCAAGTAGGCTTGGTAGTAAATGCGTCGACTGATGTTTTGTTTCAACAACTCTTTTGCATAGAATGGTTCAATTTCTGAGTCGATCTGTAAGATCTTGAACTTTTAGATAAAGTCCACTATTGATTGACCATCCGACTGCTTGTGAGCTTGTATCGCCTTCAAGGCTTCATGGGCAAGAACTTCAATTTGAAAGTAACTGAAGATTTCTTTCTCCAGTACTCTAAACTTCGGCCATGCTGCCTCTCCTAGGGGTAATGGGTCTTCTTCTTTTGCATACGACTCTGATAGATCGATATACTTTCGTAGCATGATGAATGCGAACCCATCTGTTTTTTCTTTAAACCGGAAGAGTATGGCAATGGTTCGGAGTCTATCCGACTTCCATTTCTGTTCATTCACCCATAAGGTTAGATACAACCACCATGAACGGAATTTCTTTTTATCTCCTTCCCACGATCCTGGGTCAAGGATTTTCTTTGTGACGTCATCTTTTCTTTCACTTTGTGCTTCTAATAGCTTATGTTACGCTCACTGCGAACCGAAGTCCTGCGAAGTGATAACAAGCAGACGGAGTGAGATAGGATGCCCGTTTGATAGAGCCACACGTAAGGCGATGGTGAGCCTAAGGTGGGGTCGATGCAATGCTGGGAGGCAGACTGTGCCAACAGGTCTATGATCGACGCGTAGTACCGGTTCTACGCAGACGCAGGGAAGCGCGCAAGTCCTAGGGGTGGAAGCCGAAGGAGAGAGCCTTAGATGCGGAAGCACACAGGATTGAACGCAGAGATGATTGCGTAGAATTAGCTTAAGGTATTCGGTACATGTGGCTCGGTATTTATACGGTAGTAGACAGGAGCACGGACCAAGCCAATTATGGTATAAGCGGAGTACCGGAAGTAAGAGGAAAGGTACTGCGCAACGGTGACAGCGGAACAAAGGAGAGATGACAAACGGGAGGCCGGTCGCAGAAGAGCAGAAGGGGCAATGCGGCTAAAAGGGGATGCTGTATGACAGCTGTCACAACTGAAATGATGAAGGGATCAAACAGCGGATAACCGTGAGGGAAGGTTACCGTGAATTGGAAATAGAGTCCACAGATGGCAAAAGAGGAGAACTAAACGTAAAGGAAAGAAATTGCCACGGGTAGCGGTAGCTCGTAACATTAGCCCCGTCCTTCTAAGGATAACGTACCACCGTCATCACCTCTAGTCGTCCTCCCCCTCATTAACCATGTAGTCGGTGAGGTCAATGGTGTCCTCGATACATGGCCTAGTCCAACAGTCTTCCTCTGCGTGGCCTTGGCGGCCACAGATGATGCAGGTGCGGAAGGGGCACTCTGCCACGCGATGGCCCGGAGCGGGCTTGAGACAAAAGGTGCAGATGTGTTGGGGGCAGTCGATCCGTACGTGATCAAGGCACTTGCATTTGAAACAGCGGAGGCGGGAGTAGGGGGTGGACGCGATGTTGGGGACGATATAGTCCGCAACGTTGATGGTGGTCTTCGATGGCCCCGACTCCTGGGCGTCCGCGATATCCACCTGTTTACCTTTATCCGGTCGTGAACCTCGGACATCCGAGCTAGCGAGGCCTCAAGTGAGAGCCTTCTTTCCTTTAGCACGTCGGCGAGAGGAAGGCGTAGGGGACAGGGAATTAACGCGGACGGGGTGGGTGACAGAGGTGAGGAGTCGGTCCAAGAGTCCCCCATCATTGAGGGGGT
The DNA here is from genome assembly GCA_038090295.1 of Boletus semigastroideus. Classification (NCBI taxonomy): domain Eukaryota; kingdom Fungi; phylum Basidiomycota; class Agaricomycetes; order Boletales; family Boletaceae; genus Boletus; species Boletus semigastroideus. Next base: position 834 of record JBBPMK010000704.1, on the reverse strand, counting down.
CCGAGCCAGAAGCTCCAGGGCGAATTCCTGGAGAAGGTCTTGGAGTGTCGGGGTGTGGGGAGAGGGAGGTACGAGGGGGTGGCACAGGAATGGGGGGAGTGTCGTCGGTGGACGAGATGGACGTGGGTGCCAGAGGGGAAGGACTGGGGAGGAGAGGGGTTCCGTCGTCCTCGTCGTTCCATCCGGCTTCGTCCCAGACGGTGTGGCCGTCGGCCAGATAAAATTGTTGGAATTGGGCGGGGAGGGCTCCGACCAATTTGTGGATGGTGGGGTTGACAAGGATGGGGGGAACACGGTTGAGTGTAGGTGTGAGCCCACGCTCATGAAGGAGGTCATAGAGGCGGGCCTGGGCCTCGGAGATGGCGCCGTCCCTGAGGACGTCCCCAGTTCTGGTGGCGACAGAGAGAGTAGAGACGGGGTTATGGATGGCTTTGACGGTGTGCAAGGTCTGGAGAGTGATAACAATGGGCTCGTATACGGTAGAGTAATGCACCTCCGGTTGTTTGTTGAGCCACTTGGTGACAAGGGGGTTGTTGAGGAGGGCTCCGTAGGCCATGCGGCGGTACTCAGGAGGGAATCGATGGAGTCGGACGGGGCAGACAGCGGGGATGATGATGTTCTCATGGGTGAGGACGGACATGATGTGACGAGGGAGACTGAGGAATTGGCCTGCCACCGTAGTGCGCCTTATAGCCAATTCCAATTGGAGTCCGCTTGGAGATCCGCCCTATCTCTTGTTCCGATTGCGGTCCTTGTATTCCTGAAGGAGTTCCGCAGCGGAAGTCAGATTTGCCTCGGGTTCCCAGGTATTTTCCGCGGGGGAATAGCCCTTCC
>JBBPMK010000703.1:0-10677 GCA_038090295.1 Boletus semigastroideus | reverse complement strand
AAATGATTCAGAGAAGAAATGGCATACCTCGGCTGAGAATGTGAGGACTACATATTTGAAGTTCCAATGGTGGGTAGACAATTGCAGCAACAACATCACGCACTATAATCATATCCAACGGCTGTGATGATAAAGACTGAATTTGTGGGTTAGATCGATCATTGCAGACTGTCAGCGGCCGTACGCGATGCATAATCGTTGAGAACGATAAGTTCCAAGGCAGACACAAGGAAGTTGGAAGTCATAAATGTAAGCAATACGGGGACAGCTTTGACAATCAACGGGTTGATAAAACAGTGTCCAGGAAGACATGGGCTATTTATTGCCTTCTTCGCGTGGTGTACATAACCGTTAACATCCAAATGCGCGTTGTCAGTACAGCTGAATTGGGAAAATGCGGCTTTCAATCTATAATCTGAGGATATTTTCTTGACATCGTAATTCGGGCGCGTTCTTCTTATGAGACACAGCCCGAACTGCTGACCATCAAGTAGTGATGAGAATCTCGTGGTCCGTATCCTGAAACACCCAACTGAGGTAAGCAGTGCTGGGCTACCCACATGTGACTCACTGATGATATTCTCATCACCGTGCAAAGGGCAAAGGCATTCTGTCCAAGGTTTACAATTTTCTTTTTCTCATTTGGCGTCTTGGTTATATAACATCAGGCGAAGCGGCGACCAGATGATTCTGCAAATCATTGCAATCGTACCGCCTCATCAACCTCAAGGCGCTACAGATGGAAGGGAAACTTAAATCAGCACCGCGGCAATGTCCATGCAGTGATGTATGTTGATTCGATACATCTCGTCCTCTTTGAGCAGGAAGTGATGTCAGCGACGTTGGACACCCATGAATCCCGCTTGTCGAATGGAGAACACACATCTCCGTTGGTAGGTGTAACTGCGTTGCATCCGGATCCAGCGCGTCAAATAAATGCGATGTGCAAATTGTGAGCATACGATTATCAACTTTAGTAACCAAGGTTGATCTCATAGCGCATAAAGGGTGGCGATATGTTGGTGTGTCCCAGCAACAAACTGATGGTGTCACATGCCATGCCCATAAAATGCACAAGAACCCGCCAACAGAAGCGTGAGGAACATACCAGATTCGTCGGACATGGCAGGCCCTGTACGACATTCTTGATTCATGGCGCTAGCATGTCCTTTAAGTTCTGATCCATAAGTATGAAAGTGGCGATGCGTCTTGTGAACCTTGTGAATGCTGAACTACTTACAGTAATGGTTGAAAAAGTCGAGTGAGGCTAGACGAACTTCCTTCGCCACAAAAAGAACGATGGCGTTATCTGCACAGGAAGTCCAACGCGTGGAGCCATCTGCATTGGACTGGCGACGATGATCGCCGCATCGCAGCCATCCACCCAGTATTCAAACTCCGTCTGGAGCTTCCCCATTCACCATTCTGCGCTAACGACCGAAGTGCGCCTCCGCTGCCTTTTTCAGTGCGAATACTCACTCCCACAATAGTTACTTGTCACAAGGATCGATCGCTCTTTCCCACCACTGGACAACTCCAGGTGCGATGTATGCGCTAGCACATCCACTGAAGTTGCATATCATTCTCTCAAACACGTTGATTAGGCTGCCATCTCTTCCTGCACTTTCACGTAGTCTAAGGTGCGTATCACCTCAACACATTACTACATCACTTTAGAACTCTAGTGTCGTGTTGACGCCACAGCAATTAGTCAAGTCATGGCGTTTCGCAGAGAGCGGGCGGTACACCTGCCTTTGCATTTTGCACTCGTCCAGGGTAGGATGAACATTTGATTAGAATGGCGAACGCGTGAGTATTCGATCTGGTTCCAACTCATCGCTCTTCCACGTTATAGCTTTCAAAGCTTCAGCATCATCCCGGTGCATTTGTTGGCCGAACGCATCCATTGCGTCCTGTTTTTTCCGGGCATCTCCTTGTGAAGACGGGTTCACATAACAATGCGCGAAGAATTACATCGATTGCAGCTGCAACCTCCGGTCGAATGGTGACGCCTGAGGATACACGTGGGTCAATGTTCAAACGCCATCCGATTCGATCACTGTCTACTATGTACTCACCCATACGTAGGTCAGCTCGTTCCAGTTCTCGCTCTTGTGAGCAGAACGGGAACATTCGCAATACCACCTAAACACTCCGCGTGCGCGTGTGCCTACCAGAACGGCCTAGAGTGAGTGGAGCGGACACGTGTGGGTAGTCAGTACTTCGGTTCCGATCATCACCTACTCCATTCATCTACGATCAACACTAATGGTACTCTGTGATCTCAACGTCAACCTCGAGCGCCGTCTGTCGCCTGTCACCACCACTCGCAATTACCGATAACCCTTTTTGCGAAAGAAAAACTTCCATAGATAGACATGTCATTCAAAAAGATAGATAAATGCATACATGTTCTTTCGTGTGAGGCGTCGCTGAACAGACATAACGATCTCCAATACATCTACTGTCAAAGCCCACAATGCAACTCGACGTTCGAGCGGCAAGCGTCCTCGCTCAAACCTCATTCGTAACTCTAGAAATCTCGACCACCCCTTCGACATCGCCCGTATTGTCGGTATTTTCATCCGTGGCAGGATCCCGCCGTTCTTCGTCCACATTGACAAATACCGTCACAGATATGGTGGCGTCCGGGCAAGGATGCGACCGTGAATGGATGCCGAGCCCAGAGTCAATGTGGTAGCAATTTCGATGGTCATACAGCTCTCGTATGCTGATGATGAACCGGGGGAAGAGAGGAAAGAGTAATACAAAAACTGAGCGATATCAGGAATGTTGGAGATCCAGACCTACGTTACTGTAGATAACCATTTACTATTGTTTTCCTACATTTCCTTTTACGGACATCGCGTATACTCGACACCTCCGTTCGTTCACCTTTCCTCCAGTCTCGTACCACTCGACTGGAGGTAAGCTATTATCCCACTTCTACATTCATCCTTTTCAGATGTAATATCAGGGACCAAGCAGCAACCAGACAATTCTGCAGGCGCCGCAACTATACCGTCTCGCTACGGCGACTGAAACATGCTACAAGGGAAACTCGAACCAGCGCAATGTCTCTCTGAATAGGAAGGGACGGATCCGCCGTTGAAACTCGCTGAACGCTGTCTCTGGGATATGTTGGAGATCAGCCTGTCCGTACACTTTACCTACCATTACCCCATACTTCATGTTTCCTTTTATGGACATCGACCGCGGTAACACGCGTTCTACGCATTCCCATGCCTCCAGTCTCGTACCACTACGACTGGAGGTATGTTCCTTTCCTACTCACTTAGTTCATATTTCATACTCACCTGTACATAGTCTTAACCCTACATACAGTCCGGGTTCCAATAGGATAGAGAACGCAGATCTCCGTTCGCAGCAGGATCCAATGCGTCAAATAACTGCAGCCTACAAATTATGAGTTGCTGTATCACGTTGCTAGACACAGCAAGTACAGCCTTGAGGCTTGTGACTTGATATCACTTCCCAAACCCTGGATGGGCCAGGACTCTCGTGGGATAGGCGGAGGAGAGTCGATATCCGGTTGCATTCGAGTCCGAGTCCATTCTGGGTAAGGCACGTGAATCGTGAAGATCTCGCTGCGCTTTGGCCCGAGTTTCCGTTTCTGCCTGACCAGCAGTGCTAGTTGAGTTCTGCTGTCGATTTAGTGGTCGAAACAGTCGAGTGAGGGAAGACGAACTTCCTTCGCCGCAAAAAGAACACTGGCGTTATCTGCACAGGAAGTTCAACGCGTGGAGTCATCTTCATTGCACTGGCGACGATGATCGCCGCGTTCACAGCCATCCGCCGGGTATTCAGACTCCGTCTGGAGCCTCCCCATTTACCCATGTCATCTACGCCGTTCTGCGCTAACGACCGAAGCGCGCCTCTGCTGCATTTTGCAGTGCGAATCTGAGGCGAAGGGTTTTTACTCACTCCCGCAACGGTTACTTGTCACAAGGATCGATCGCTCTGTCCCACCACTGGACAACTCCAGGTACGATGTATGCGGTGGCACATCCAGTGAAGTTGCATATCATTCTCTCAGACGGTGATAAATGCACGCGCGTTCTTTCATGTGAGCCATCGCCGAACAGAAATAGTGACCTCCAATACATCCACATTCAAACCTCACGTCGCGACTCGACGCTCGAGTGGTGAACGTCCTCGCTCAAACCTTAACCTGCGGCACTCTAGAAACCTCAACCACCTCTTCGACATCGCCCGCATTTCCCGTGTTTTCATCCACAAGGGGATCCTGCTTTTCTTGGTCCCCATTGACGAACGCCACGGCAGATACAGTGGCATCCGGGGCGTTTGACGGCGAGCACACGCCGAACCCGGTGTCAATGTGGCAGCAGGTTTGACGATCGTACAGTTCTCGTATGCCAATGATGAACCGGGGGACGAGCGGAAAGAGTGACACATAGCTGAGCGTTATCAGGCAGAGGCTGACGGTGTCATTCGGTACAATGTTCGTTCCGGCGACAAAGAAGGAAACAGTGTGGTAAAGAACAATCCTAGCGGCGTGAAAATTGTGATCGTCAGAAGTGCTTATGGGTGGGCGGAAATGATGTTCGCAGGAATGATCAGGACGTACGCAAAGAAATAGAGAATCCCATCTTTGACGAGTAGTTGCATGTAGTGGTTCAGCTGCCAAGTCTTTGTCGCTTGGTACATTTCTATCAATTGCTTCAAGGTCTGGACGACAGCGAGAACTACCAGTACAGCAGCGAGGGAAAATCGCGGGACTGCAATAAGTGGTTTACCTATGCTTGGTAAATTAACAAACGAGGAAACACAAAAGGAATAGGTGGAAACGTGGACAGTTGTCTCTGGGGAAGTTAGGTAGAATCAGCCATTGTATTGATGTCTAATTTACACAGCACATACCTGACAGGTTGTTGGAATTATAATACATAACATTTAGAATAGTAGAGGGAATGATTTCTACCATGTAAATGAAGAGAATGATATAAAGGATTATCCTGGATCGATTCCACATCGCATAAACCCGCAGAATCATCACATCTGTGACCCTAGTCAACATAGTGGAAGGTGTGCTCAGAGTATGAAGGAACTTACAATCGGTGGCAAAAAGGAACACTATGAACGCCCAAAAGCCCACTATAGTTAACACAACGCCTTGAAAATGTAGCCTCATCACTGCATGGTAATTTAAAGAAAATGGATATGCTCACAGCTGTTTCACAATTTTGTGTTAAAAACGGTTCTTCGTTCGAAAAAAAAAAGCTGGTACATACACCTGCCGAACAGAACCATCAGCAGTGAGCCAGTCAATACAGGAAGGATTCAATGAAACCTACTTCAAAAGGACTAGGAAAAAAGTTGCTGCCACCTGAGGGTGTACTTGTTGAACGAAATGGACCTGAGATCGGATCGTTGAACATACTGAGTGAGCCAGTCCTTGAGAAGGGGATTAGAGTTAATCATGTCTAAAAACGTACCAAAATTTAACCTACATAACCGACAAGAGACCACCATAGCGGACCTATTGGAACAGTGTTCAGAATATATGGCCCGTGCTACTGAAAATAGTACACACTATGACAAAGATTGTAGAGACCCAGGTCCATGGTCGGCACTGTAGCATTATTAGGGACATTGATGCGCAGTAATAGAGAACACCATACCCAAATGTACTCGACCTTGGTAGCCCGTTAAATATAACATTGTTTCAAGGTATGGCATACCTCGGTTGAGAATGTGAGGACTAAAGATTTAACAATCCAATAGTCGGTCCGAGGCAGTTGCGGCGACAGCATCACTCACCATAATCATATGCGACAGCTGTGATGACGAAGACTAAATTTGTGCGTCAGATTGGTCATTGCAGACTAACGGCAGTCGTACGGGATGCATAGTCGTTGAGAACGACAAGCTGCAGAATGGTCAGTAGATCGGAGGCCATGATAAGTGTGAGGGTAAGTCTGATGGGACGCAACTGATGTCCAGCCTGAGGAAGACATGGGCTATTTATCGCCTACGAATTCTTCGTGTGGCGTGAATAATAGTTAACATCTAGAAGCGCGTCATCAACACAACTGAATTGATCGGGATGCATGCCTTTATTTGACCACGTTTGAGGAACTTTTCTTGACTTCATATCGCCAAAATTCACATTTTTTGGTTGTCGTCTCGGTCGTATAACCATCAGGGACCGAGCGGCGCCCAGACAATTCTTTGGATCGCTGCAGTTATGCCGTTCTTTGATGGGCGCTGAGGCAGGTGGCTGAAGGTACTGGCAAGAGCGTGGCACTGGTAGGAACGTGGTACAAATGAATCGGTAATGACATACACGGGCAGGGCAGTCAAGGTGAGAGACTGTGGGGTGCCATTTGCCTCTGCTTGGCCAAAGACAAAGCTTATTAGAGCTAGACACTCCGCAGTTACCTCGCAACGTAACAGAACTGCATCCATTGGCGGGCGGTGGAGCGCGTGGCTGAAGGAAAAGAAAAACACCAATATATTTGCATTAGTAGTAGGAACGTGGCACAAATGGATCGGTAATGACGGGATGCGCACAAGTGGAACGAAAGGATGAAAGAGCGCCGAGGGCAGTACGAAGCGCTGTCGTCGGACGCCTGTGAGGACGCAGCTCAGCGCTGATCCAGCCGGAGGTCACTGGAGCCGGACACGTGCAGCGATAGCCACACACCCGGGAACTAGGAGGCGGATGAGTGACCACAAGATCAATGGATAGAAGGGAGTTCAAGACGCAGAAAGGCTTCACGTAGAGTCGGCGTTGCTTGTATGTACAGGGCTAAAGTTTGAGCGTGGCGGCGAAGATATACGAGAAAGGGATCGCCTCAAGGACTGGACCATCTGACTGTGACGACGACTCGAGGGTAGATCTGATCCGAATCCCGTGACCGTGAAGGAGGGCATGTTATGTAGCAACTGACAAAGCTAGTTCCTAAGGCGGTCGGTCCGAGGAATAAGCGAGTTTTCACAGGGCTTCGTGCACTATAGCTTAGTGTCCCCGGTTAGGTAGGGGGCCTGGGTGACTGGCGCTTTTCAGAGCGAAGGCGAGAACCGAAAGGAATTTAGCCCGGGTAGGTGGGTTGTGGTGCTTCCCTTTATGATAAACGAAGAACGGGCCATTGAATGGGGTGTATCGACATGGAGGTGGTTGTCAAAGGCAGCGGCGGAGTCGGAAGGGTTGAACTGCTTGGCCCAGCTGATGTCTTCGCCTTGGGTGCTGCCAGTGTCTCCATTTTGTTCGCGCGTGCCACTCGGGCCCCAAGGTCAACGTTCAACGATCACTGCATGACAATTTTTGTCACTGACCTCGTGGTGACCCTCGCTTAAGCCCTCCAACCACGCTCGGCTCACAATATTGCGTCTTTTCAGCGACTCCCAATGAACCCCACCATCAACAACGACAAACGAAAGGCGGAAGGTGCGTGTTGCGTTGGTCTGCATCCTTTGAGGCTGACATCAGAGGTGCCGCCAGACCCTTTCGATGGCGACCAAGTCAACTCTCACTGACGCAACTTCTGTGCTCTCGGGTGAAGACGTCTTGAATTCGGACTCGGACTCCAACCTGACACGGACCTGACTTCTTCACCTCAGATGCCACTCGTTGGTATACTTTCTACCGTAGAAGATGGCGTCGCAGGTGATGAAACGAGTCCTTACCAGTCCCCGACGAAGAAAGCTTGTCCCAGGATCAGGTGTGTTTTTTTACATTCGACTCATCCCAAGAATCACGAACCCAATCGTTGATCGCCAGACGGATACCGATGTGCCAGTTCTGCAACACGTTGTACTGGTGGCCAATTCCATGAAAGGCATGTATTGTATCCTCGACCTCAAGGCAGTGGCGGTCTTGGTGAGTACCCTTTTCGGCGTATCTCGGCGTTGCCTTTCCTGTAATTGACCTTATATCGGTCGACGAGATCATCACATCCCAGGGCTTCCTGTGCAGGCGGGCATCAGCCTGAGATCTATACATCGCACCAGCGACTATTCGAGCTCCGTCCGAGTTGAATTAGAGCTCACCAAGTCACCACCTCGTGACGGACTGTGGCCCAGCGAGGCATGAGCGGAGCCACAGTGCAATGTCTTCGGACAAGCACGTAAGCGACCGACGACGCCTTTTCTCTTCGCTCCACCACCTCGCCAGTCCTTCGCGCACCGCTCGTCCTCACCGGTTTCAGCTCACCCGCCCGCCACACCCCACCTCCATTCCCATTCCGGCTCCGAGCAGCTCACTCCCCTGGGGTCTGGAGCGTGTGAGCCCGACTGCCGTGCACACGCGTCTGCGAGGCTTCCCACCCGCCCTCGCAGCTCACGCCCTACCCGGCAGGTCGGCTCCCGTCGGCTCCCTCTCGTCCACCGGTTCTCTCTCGGCCTCTTCTCCTCAGCCTCGCGTACAGAACGACATCCAAAGATTGCTACCTCTCCTTTCGAACAAGAAGGTATGTACCGTGCCCAATTTCATTAAGATACTCATATTCCCAGAATCTGTTCCTTGATTTCTAAAAACAACCAATACCCGAGGTACGATCCGCTGTTGACACCTTATTGGACCGTTTGCACCACTGACTCTTCATTTCTTTATTAGACAGCCCAGACATGCCGCACGCGGATGGGCGTTTGTTCGAGTCAGGCAGAGCATATAGAAGACGCGTGAGTATCCGTTTCGACTCGTCTCATTGCTCTTACACTTGGCATGTTTTTTTGTTTTTCAAACAGTATCCGTGCTCATAAGTACGTCAGTTCGTTGCTCCTGGTGAACAAAATGGGAACATCCACGATACCACCTGAACTGAATCCTCTCTGCTTAGCACTCGACGTCCCACTAAGAACGGCCTGAGGTGAGAATATAGCGGACGACGTGTGGGTAGTCAGTGCCGATCCGTTGTTCATTGACACCTGTCTACTTCATTCGTCCATGATTGACAACCGACAGCACTCTTCGATCTCAACCTTACGCGTCGTCTGTCACCTGGTCTGTGCCACCACCATTCGAGATTAGTGATAACCCTTTTTTTGCGAAAGAAGAACGCCCATAGATAGTACATGTCATCCCAAAAGATACATAAATATACACGCGTTTTTTTTCATTTTAGAGATCTACCGAACAGACATAACTACCTCTAGTACATCTCCTTTCGAACCTCACATCACGACTCGACGTTCAGACCTGAATCGGTGTTCTAGGAACTTCGACCACCCCTTCGATATCACCCGCGCGTTCCGTGTTTTCTTCCGCAGGGGCCTCATCGATGAATACCATCGCAGATACGGTGACATCAGGGCAGGCGTTTGACCGCGAACGCACCCCGAACCCGGTGTCAATGTGACAACGAGTTTCACGAACATACAGCTCTCGAATGCCGATGATGAACCGGGGGAGGATAGAGTGATATATAACTAAGCACTACCAGGAAGAGGCTGACTTTAGTGCTCGGTATAGTGTTCGGTGCAGCGACAAGCAAGGAAACAATTTGGTTGAACATATTCCTAACGGTGTGGAAACGTGCGTCAGTAATTGCATGGGCGGGAAGCGATATTTGCAGGCATGGTGGGGACATACACAATGAAATAGAGAATTCCATCTCTGACGAGTAGTTGCATGTAGCGGTTTAGATGCCACGTCTTCGTCGCCTGGTACATGTCTACTGATTCCTTCAGGGTTTGGAAGACGTCGAGAATCACCAGCGCAGCAGCGAGGAAAAATCGTGGGACTGCAATAAGCTGGTAAATCATTTGTGGAACATTGACAAACGAGGAGTTGCAAAAGGAAAAGCTGGAAATGCGGACAATTGTCTCTGAGAGGCATGACAAAGTTAGGCGAGATCAGCCATTGTATCGACATCCAGATTGCACAGCACATACCCGACAAATGGTTGGAATTGTCAATGATTCCATGCACAACAACAGACGGGATAATTTCCACCACGTAAATGAAAAGAAGGATATAAAGGATTATTCTGGATCGACTCCACATTGTGTAAACCCGCAGAACCATCACATCTGTGACCATCTTCAACATGGTGGAAGACACTCAGAGTACAAAGCACTACTCACAATCCGTAGCAAAAAGGAACACTAAGTACGCCCAAGACCCCACTACATCTGACACAAAGCCTTGAAAATGTGGTCTTGTTACGACATGGTAATTGAACGAAATGGATGTACTCACAGCTGTTTCACAGTTCAGAGACCATTGATCACTTGAAAAAAAAGTTGGGTACGTACGCCTGCCGAACAGAATCGATGATCAGCAACGAGCCAGGTTGACGAAGGATTTGAAGAACTTACTTCCAGGGGACCAGGAAAAAAGGTGTTGCCACCTGAGGATTCACTTATTGAACAAAATGAACTCTAGGTTGGAATTTTCACCATACCGAGTGCGCCAGCCCTTGAGGTTGGAGTTGGAGTTAGCCGTATTTAAACATGTGCTAAAACTTGACCCACATAACCGACCAGAGACCAATGTAACGGACCTAATGGAACAGGGCCCAGAATACATGGCCCATGCTACCGAAAGTGGTACACACTATAACAAAGATTGTAGAGACCCAGGACAAAGGTCGACGCTGTAGCATTTATCAAGGACATGCCAATGGATGAGCGATGATATAGAACCCCTCACCCAAATGTGTTCGACCTTGGTAGCTCGTCAAGTATGAAAGG
>JBBPMK010000702.1:0-10705 GCA_038090295.1 Boletus semigastroideus | reverse complement strand
TGTCATGATGATGTCATGAGCTAAAAATATAACAACTCTAATATAAGATGAAAGATAAGAGCCTGGACTGATGATGTCATTGATAAGGGTCTAGACTATGATGTCATAACTATGATCTGGACTAATGACATCATTGGTGGCTTTGTGATCATGTGACCTGGAAATGAAGAGGAAATAGAATGTCACATATCAGGAGTCGAACTGTGGGGTTGACCTGGTGTGTGAGGTGTTGGAACTGAGTAGACTAGAAGGCCGAGTTCCCTATCACCTATCTATGGTCTAGCCTTTGGTCATGGGAACTAAAGAGTATCATAAAGAGTACGTGTGACTGAAAGGATCGTTATGGAATAGAACAGATGACTACTAGGATAAGGAAGTGTTCTGATGAGTAGTCCTAGCTGGAGTATTGGTATGAAGAGATTGTGGTCATCTTTGTATGCTATCGTGTGGATGTGAACAATCTCTTGGTTGGAAACTTATTATGTAATGTTTATGATCGTGGTAAAAGGGAAATGTCTATTGAATAGGAAGAACATGGTAAGGCTTGTACAAATAAAAGGATGGCTAGTGGTACAACGGTGTAATCGTAAAGTGTAGTGAAATGTAATGTAGTGAACTTGTTACGATATCCCACTGGCCATGTCAATTTCTTTCCATTTCTTGACTTATCCTTTGCGCTGATCTATTAGTGGACTCCATTTCCAATTCACGGTAATCTTCCTGATGGTTACCCACAGTTTGATCCTTCATCATTACGGTTGTGACAGCTGTCGTACAGCATCCCCTTTTTAGCCGCTTCGCCACTTCCGCTCTTCCGCGACCGGCCTCCTGTTTATTCCTGTTCCCTTTTGTTCTGCTGTCATTTGCGCAATACCCTTCCCTTTATTCCGGTACTCCGTTTATACCATACTTGATTTGGTCCGTGTGCCTACCTTACCATATAAGTACTCGAGCCACATGTACATTAAACCCTAAGCTAATTCTACGCAATCATCCCTGCGTTCAATCCTATGTGCTTCCGCAACTAAGGCTCTCTCCTTCAGCTTCCACCCTTAGGACTTGCATGCTTCCTTGCGTCTGCGTAGAACCGGTACTACACGTCGATCATAGACCTGCTGGCATAGTCTGCCTTCTAGTGTTGCGTCAACTCCACCTTAGGCCCACCATCACCTTACGAGTGGCTCTATCAAACGGACATCCCATTTTACTCAGTCTGCTTGTTATCACTTCGCAGGACTTCAGTTCGCAGTGAGCGTAACAGAACTTGTAGTAGAATGTATGCCGAAATGGGGTGAAGTTCACAACATGTGTAGTACAGCTTCTACACAAGGCACACCAGAGCACACAAGTCCTTGGAGTGGAAATCCAAAGGAGAGAGTCTTAGATGTGGAAGCAGGACAATAGAATGCAGAAGAATGCATAGAATTAGCTTAAGGGATACCATACATGTGGCTCAAGTGTTTATACAGTAAGGGAAAGAGCACAGACCAAAACAAGTATGGTATGTGTTACGATTATCCTTCCGACGTGTCAATTTCTTTCCCTTTCTTGCTTATTTTCCTCCATTCTATTAGTGGACTCCATTTCCAATTCACGATAACCCGCTCCCACGGTTACCCGCAGTTTGATCCTCTTCCTACTTACGGTTGTGACAGCTGTCATACAGCATTCCCCATTTGGCCGCATTACCTCTTCCACTCTTCTGCAACCGGCCTCCCGTTTGTCTTGTTCCCTTTTGTTCCGCTGTCACCCACGCGCAGTATCTTTCTTCCATTATTCCGGTACTCCGCTTATACCACACCTGGCTTGGTCTGTGCCCTCTCTACTACCGTATAAATACCGAGCCACATGTACTGTACACCTTAAGCTAATTCTACACAATCATCTCTGCATTCAATCCTGTGTGCTTCCGCATTTAAGGCTCTCTCCTTCGGCTTCCACCCCTAGGACTTGCGCGCTTCCTTGTGTTTGCATAGAACTGGTACTACGCGTCGATCATAGACCTGTTGGCATAGTCTGCCTTCTAGTGTTGCGTCAACACCACCTTAGGCTCACCATCGCCTCATGAGTGGCTCTATCAAACGGGCATCCCATCTTATCTAGTCTGCTTGTTATCACTTCGCAGGACTTCAGTTTGCAGTGAGCGTAACAATATAGGGAGACCAAGCTAGGGAACTACTAGTGACTAGTGAGGGTTTATATATGCAAGAGCAAGGGTGCTGACTAAGCAGAGAGAATGCAGCTGAGTGCAAAAGGTGAAACAGGAGTCGAAGATAAGAGACATGAGGTATCCTCATGTAGGAGAGATCAAGGATTAAAGAAGATCGTGTGGAAATGATCATGAGTCAAAGAAGCAAGGCATGGGAAATACATAGAAGCAAGGCATGTGGTGCGCACATGCATCAAGGGTCCAAGAAGTGAGACATGCAGCTAGTGTTGTACACCTGAACCAATATCCCTTGCAGTGTATGCTCAGTCACTGGTGATGAGAGAATAGAGACAAAACAGGTTAATCCTTACACTTAGTCTCAAGGCAGAGAGCCTGAATAATGAAGTGGATTAGACTGAGGGGCAATCACTCAGTTGTCTGTCTACTTATACATACAAGTATGGATAAGGTTTAGGTGGAGCTTGAACTCTATCAAGAGATAAGAGCTGTTAATGCCATTGGTTAAGATAAGGAGGCTATGCGATAAGGATGAGTCAGACTATTGTCATGGTGATGATGTCATAGTCTAGACTCATGTCATGTGACTGGAAAAAGAAAGAGAAAAAGAAAGGTCATGTGTGGGGTTTGAACTCTTGAGCTTAGTAGGATAAGAAAGGTGTAGGAAAGTGTAGGAAATGGGACAAGTTCACAACACTACCCCCCCCTGATGACTCATATTCCAGATGAGTTGAGAGAAAGAGGTACTATGTTCAGGACCAAAAGGATGGAAGAGGGAGTGGAAAGTAGTTAAAGAAAGGCCACATGTGGCAGATGGATGATGATGACAGAATGATTTGATCACTTCAGCCACATGGATGAGGTGTGCCTCAGGTTCCCATGTGCAATCTGTCTCATCCCAACCTTTCCAGTGAACTAAGTATTCCAGTCCTGCACAAGTGATACAAGAAGCTGCTATGTAGTCAACCTCAAACTCTTCAGATCCTTTAGCATCCACAACAATAGCATCTGGTTGGATATCTGGTTGACCAGGAAGGGAGTTATGGTAGGGTTTTATATGTGAGATATTAACTGTGGGATGGACATGGACTGTTTTTGAAAGAGTGAGAGTTACAGAATTGGGTAGAAGGGTGGATATGATGTAAGAACTGATCCATCATTGGGTGAGCTTTCAAGCAGTGTAGGGCAGTTTGAGATGGTCAGTAGATAACCATACTCTTTGACCAACTTGATAGTCTGGAGCATCCGATTGGAGATGATCCGTATATTTCTTCATTTGTTCTTGTGCCTCATCCAGAGATTTGTGGATTTGTTTATGACTCTTTTGAGCTTCCAACACAAAGCCATGTTCTGCTCCTTCAAAGCCTAACCGAGGTGTATGTCGTTTGGTAATTGTGAAAGGGGTGATACCTGTTGCCAAAGAGAGGAAGTTGTTATGATTGAATTGTGCTAATTTCAACCATTCTACCTAGTCTTTTTGTTTCTTTGCAACATAGGTTCAGAGGTATTGTTCCAATTCCAAATTCATGCGTTCGGTTTGACCATCGGTTTGGGAATGATAAGCAGTGCTCAGCCTTTGGGTGATGTCAAGAAGAGAGCAAAGGTCTTTGGTAAACTTTGATATGAACTGTGGTTTTTAATCAGATACTATGGAAGAGGGAAGTCTGTGGATACACCATACATTGTCACAGAATAATTTAGCAAGCTGGAGAGAGGAAGTTGTTTTGTTACATGGAATGAAGACTGTTTCTTTACTAAAACGATTGACCACTATACAAATGGAATTGTAAGACCTGACTGTTGGAAGTCTGGTAACAAAATCAATGGAGATATCCTGCCATGGAAGTAAAGGTGAAGGTAAAGGTAGAAGCTTCCCTGCAGGAGCTGTGGTCTTTCCTTTGGTATGTGCACATACTGGACAATGTTGTATGTATTTTTTTGCATCGGTTGTGATATCCAGTGAAGAGTTTAAAGTCTGGCTGGACTAGAAGAAGAAAGAGATGGGAGCAAGTGTGGCTTGTCCCAAGGGGTTCAGGGAAGGTCATAGAGGTGAAGGTGGATGCTGTACAGACACAACGTAGCATAGAGTCAAGTCCAGATCTGATGAAAGTGGATAGAACGAGATACAGGCAATCCAGTCAAGAATGAGGACCAGATACAAAGAATGATGATGAAGATGATGCAAGATGATGATGAGAGACTTGTGAAATGAAAACTAATCAAGAGGAGAAAAGGTAGATGGTGATTCACCACTAGGTATAGCACTTTATAGTCCAGGAATACCCAGGACTCTACTATGCGGATCATGATGCCACAAGGTGTCCGAAAAGGAAATAAGCAGATAAACAAAGATTAGTGAGCTTCCTACAATAGCAACAATGAGATACTACCAGAAATAATACAAAAAGGGATAAATGAAAAGAAGGAAATGTCCAGATATGGATATGGATATGTATGATTAGGGTGGAGTGGACACAGATGGGACATGGATATGACGGATGCCTTGATATGCAGTTGGGACAAACAACCTGAACCTACAAAGTGGAGAAAATGATGGATACAAATGTAGGGAGCTGACGGCTTGCACATCCAAGGGGGACTTGAATAATGACTGTCCTCAGTCATGTGACTCGACTTCAAGCGGAGTTTGAAAAATGCGACGTGTCAATGCAGTCCACTTTCTGTGTCCTCATCCCTCTACACATCTCTTCCACATCACATTCACAGCTCGCTCCACCATGTCTTTTATGTCAGATATCCTTGCTCTTGCCTGAATGCCCAACAATCCCAGTCCAAAGGTGATTGCCAAGAGGAACCTGAAAGCTGTGAATGAGAGCATTGTGACTGCCACCAAGGTCATCCTGGATGACAAGATGGAGCTGGAAGAGGAGAAGGTGCATTGGCTAGAAGAATGGAAGGGGGCTTTGGTGCATGGTGAAATGATCGCATGCATCACTGGCTGATGTAGCTCCCCAGAGCATTCTCTAAGACTGTCTACAAGAGGTGAAAGAACATGGTGCCAAACCTCTCATTGAAAGCTACATCATAGAGGCGATGGAGTTAATAAAGCTGCTTGTCAAAAAGTGGACAGCAGAGGTCACAGACTGACATTGTGAGGCTGAACAACATGCACAGGAAGAATGTGATAGGATCGACTGCGAGGCACAAATACAGCTCAAACAAGAATCGTTCCAACTCTCAAAGATGCAGATATGCCTGGTGGAACTGATGAGTGTGTGGCTGAACAGACTGAGTTGAGCAAGGATGACAATGAAGTACCCAGGACAGGCCAGTCCAGTCCACCAACCACAGATTTGATGATGGCATCAAGCGAGGATGCAGATGCATCTGGCCGGTCACGTAAATATGTTGGTGCACTGCCACCTCAGAAGGTAAGTGGTTCTGTGGATCCTACAGTGTAGGCTAATGACGAATGGATAGTGTGGCCAGATTGTTCTAGAAGATGAGGACAAGAATGAGGAGGAAAAGGAAATAAGGCTGATGAAGTGTACAATATGTGAAACAATGGTTGTGACCCACAAGGTGCCCTGCAGTGGATGCATCAGACACAGCGAGATTTGCCATGGTCAGGAAGACAGGACCTGCCAAAGGTGTGTGAAACTCAAGGCAAAGTGCAGCAAGTCACTGGGGTGGTCTTGTGGAAGCAGGGCAGATGGAGGCGACTTGAAGGGGAAAGGTAAGGTGCCAGGTAAGTGTCATTGGCTCAATCCGGATGCAGTGGATACTCAATCTGTTCAGTCCATTCCACCTGGACTTGTCATCAGCCAAGCCTGGAAACAATTGATGTTGATAACTCTCAGGAGGAAGACAAGCAAGAAACTCCTAAGAAGGCTGTGCACTCCCAAGCCAGTGCTAGCATCAAGGAGGCTGGCATCTGCACTGTCAAGAGGTTGGAAGGCAAGATTCTTCTGACTCAGGGAAAGATCAAGGAGATGAAGGCAGTGTTGGCAGATCTGGGAGTTGAAATTGCAGGACAGATGACAGAGCTGGCAGTGATAAAGGCTGCACTTCTGATGTAGGTACTGTCATGTCCATGTATGTAGGGTCTGCCAATCCAGTCAAGTGTCCATGTCCAGTCCCTGTTATGAACTCGCCCTCTTTCCCTACACTTTGCTACACTTTGCTTATTCTACTTAAGTTGAGAGTTTGAACCTCACACATGATCTTTCCTTTTCCACTTCTTTTTCAGGTCATGTGACATGAGTCCAGACCATGACATCATCACCATGGCAACAGTCTGATTCATTCCTTATCATACAGCCCTGTTCCCTTAGCCAATAGCATTTACTGCTCTTATCTCTTCATAAAGTTTGAGCTCCGCTTTAACCTTATCATACTTGTATAAGTAGACAGATGACTGAATGATTGCCCCTCAATCTAATCCACTTCATTATTTGAGCTATCTGCTTTGAGGCATAGTGTGAGGATTATCAATCATTTCGTCTCTACTCTCTCATTGCCAGTTTCAAGCATACACTGCAAAGGATATCAGTTCAGGTGTACAACACTTGGATTAGACTACTCCTAGCACTCTCCTGGACCACATGGATAAGTGGGGCCCACCAGAGCTTTCTGCAACATTATCTTTCATTGTTCCCCAATGCCTTTTAGGAAAGTGGACTTGTGATCCACTGTTTGTGATCTGTTACCATAGCACCTTTGAAGTTTCTCCCTTTGGAGATTATATCACACAAGGGTTGAGCCTTGTTTGCATAGTGCTAGGCCACCTTAGGGGTTGACACATATCTCATACATTGGTAGTCCCCTAAGTGATTAGGAAGGTAGAGCATTAGTCCTAAAGCTCTAGAATAAAATGTCATACTAGTGGTACATACAGAGTAACCTGGGTTATTGAGGTTATCTGTGCAGCACTTGCTGCTGGAAACAAAGAGTTTTTTCCCTATCCCTCACTCCTCTACCCACACTTTCTTTTCCTCCACCCCCACAATTTCCAAACTGGAAATTTCTCTCAATGTACTAATTCCTTCCTCATTCCTCTCACGATCGCCATCTGCCTTTTCTTCTGTTACAAGTTCATTATCAAGATCTTGACAGAAGGTAGCATCTACTTTGAGTTCATCACTGCCAAGCAGACCTTTTCTTTCTCATTCCAAAGGCCCTATACCCAAGAGGACCCCAATCAAGGGCAGGATCAGTAAACTGGAATATCTTTGGACATCCCCTCGCACTGCTGTACACATTAAAGAGGAAATTCCAGAACCAATTGTTCTGCCTCTTCATCTTTACCTAGTCAAAAGGGAAGAAACCTCTGATTACATACATCAGGCAAATCTCATCTTGTATGATACTCCCCCACCACCAAACCCATTGAATGAAAGAAGGATTGTGATTGAGTGAAGAATTAGGAGACAAGGAAAGTTCTACCAAAAGAACTTAAACAAGAAACATCGTGAAGAAGGTCAAGGATACCTCAGAAACAAGGGAGCTTTATGCGATCAAAAGAAATACCCTTTCTCTTAGCTCTTTCCCTTCTTGGTTATCTCATATTTTTTTTTTTTTGTGGTTTCATAAAAAATCATAAAATATTTCACTGTTATTAAACTGGCTTCTTCTCCTTCTATCCTCTTTTCTATCATTGCTTCTGTACTTTCTATTATTTTCCTTCTTTCAGCTATTGTACAGTATATACGTCAGATCAGGCTTAGACAAGAAGTAGAAGAAATGATCGAGTTGGTTGAAGAGATTAGGTTAGAAATTGCTCATATATGAGCAGTAGTAGCAAAGCAGATACTACAGATACAGAGTCACTACCAATAGAAACTCCTCCTCCCAAAACCCATACCCTCCCTCCTTATTCACCAATAACAACCAACAATGAATTAGCTGAGGCACTTGCCAAGCTAATAGAGAAAAAAGATGATCTTACAAAAAAAATCCTAGATCCTAGGATGTGGGAAGGAGATAAGAAGTTGTTCCAAGCTTGGTGGCTTCAGCTCACTATGTGGGCAAAAGTGCAAAACTGGAAAAATAGCAAGATCTGCTGTTTAGCTGTCTTATCACACTTCAAAGGAAAAGCTACTGAGTTCACCTTCTTCACAACTCAGAAATATGTAGCAAGAGAAGGATCCCTCTGCATGCCCACAGACTTGATACCCATAGGAGATGATGCATGGCCAACATTTGCTGAACTAGAAACAGAGGTTAAAGAATACTTTCAAATAGCGGTATTGGCACATGCAGCCCTTAAGGAGTTGATGGCCCTAAAATACATAGAAGGACAGTTGATCAATGACTTCATTCAGAAGTTTCAGATCCTGGTAATGGATGCAGGAATCAATGCATTCTATACCAAAGAAATCCTTAAACAAAACATCAGTTGACGTATCTACTACCAAGCATACCTTACAATAGATGTTGATGGGATATCAGTGCACAAACTCCTTCAGGAATATGGTAAACTAGGGAGGTTGTTTGAAAAAATACAAATAGAAAGACCATCTGTTGAAAAGTAAACACCCCCAAAGAAACCAACTCCATACTGTCATTTCCAATACTATCCATCTCCTCCCTCTTCCCCTCCCCATTTCACTTCCACTGGTACCCAGCCAGGTAGAGGAGTACTAATGGATCTATCAGTCCAACAGTTTGTAGAACAACCCCCCATAGTGTGCTGGAATTGTAACAAATTAGGACACACAAAGCGTCAGTTCCCAAATCCTCAGAAACAAACTAGGGGCATGTTTTTAGATATGCACACCAACACTTGGTATGAACCAGCTCAGAACCCCCTTCCCTCTTCTTCACAGATCCAGATTGCCAATGAAGAACAAGAAGCTGTGACTGCTGCCTTAAAAGACAAGGTAGAAGTATTGGAAAGGCAGTTAGCAGCTGCAAAGGCTTTAAATTAGAGTTGCTTAGGAACAAGGGGAAAGCTTCTGAGCGCTCAATAGACAATGAATCAGTTCGATCTCTTACCACAAGTGGTTGTATTAGTAAAGTTTGTAATCATGTATGTAAGCCTTCTGAAGGGAGTCCTGTGATAGGTTCAGCACCAGAAGTAAAAAAAAGTGCACTTAATTCCCTTACTAATTTAATAGAAGAAATCCATATGAACCATATACCTAACTTTATACTGATGATTCCCCATTTGTCAGAAGCAAGGGATGAGATGAACGTGTTGATAGATGCATAGATACCTACAAAGGAAGGATGGTACCTATTGCATGTAACTGCACTGCTTGATAGTGGATGTACAAACACCTTCATAGACAGAAGGATAGTGGAGACATTACAAATTCAGATCACACCACTTCAATGAGCAGTGGATACACAGAATGCCAATGGAACATTTAATTCCAGTGGAAGCATAACTCATACCATTTCCATGGTTATCAGTATTGAAGGACATGCAGAAATAATAGATGCATATGTCTCCAGCTTGGAAACACACCCCATGCTCATTGGATATGACTGGTTAATGAGGCACAATCTGCTCATTGATTGGCAACAAAAGAAAATTACCTGATGAAGATGTACAGAATATTGTCCTACATTATACCAAGAAATATACCAGCAAGAGCAAAAAACATTCCAGATACTAGAAGATGAAGAAGAAATCAAAAAACAAGTTCCAGAATGTTACCATGAATTTCTAGATGTCTTCTCTCAAAAAGCAGCTTCGCGAATGCCCTTACATAAACCTTGGGATCATGTGATAGAATTAAAAGAGAACTTTGTACCCAAGAAAGGAAGGATCATTCTGATGAGTGACAAAGAAATGAAGGTTGTAAGAGACTTTGTGGATGGTGAATTAAAAAAAAGGTTATATTTGTCCATCAAAATCCCCCCAAACATCTCCAGTATTCTTTATTCCTAAAAAAGGATGGAGGGAAACATCTAGTAATGGATTACTGATACCTAAATGAATGAATCATAAAAAATGCCTATCCATTACCCCTCATCTCCAATTTGGTTGATCGACTAAAGAATGCAGACATGTTTACAACATTAAATCTCAGATGGGGTTACAATAACATCCAAATCAAAGAAGGCAACAAATGGAAAGCTGCTTTCATCACCCTGATCGAACCTCTAGTTATGTATTTTGGAAAAGCTAATTCTCCTGGATCATTCCAACAAATGATGAACAATATCTTTAATGACATGTGGATGACAGTGCTTATCTACATGGCTGACATTAATATCTTTACATCAGGGAAAATGCTGGAAGAACATCAAGAGGTTGTCAAAGAAGTGTTTCGTCAGTTAAGAGCAAATGACTTATACATCAAACCTTCAAAATGCAAATTTGCACAGAAAAAAGTGGACTTCCTTGGCATGATGGTTTCAAATGAAGGAATTGAAATGCAGGAAAATAAGGTTGTAGGAATCCAGGACTGGCCACAGCCAAAGAAACTCAACAATGTACAATCATTCCTGGGTTTACATATGTAATTACTATAGATGCTTCATTCAAGATGTTGTTACCATAGCCAGACCTCTAAATGACCTCACAAAAAAGGGAACTCCCTGCATTTGGACAGACAAGTGAAATCA
>JBBPMK010000701.1:0-10712 GCA_038090295.1 Boletus semigastroideus | reverse complement strand
ACTTCGAGCCTGCAGTTATAGACCCTCGGATGTAGTCCATCCTCTGGGTTGTGCTGGGCCTCCGCCTTGAGCCACCATCCTCTCGGACGGACCTTATCAAACGGGCATCCACCGCTTCTTGTCACCAGGCCACTCTCTTGGGTAGCCGCCTGGGCTAGTCATATAGTATCCCCTAGATCTTCCCCGCTCAGTCGTCTGACTTCCCCCTTCACGTTACCACACTGGTAGGGGTCCACCGTCACCAAACCCCTCCCCATCATGCATCTCCCCTCCTTAATCGGGATGCGCTGGTTGTAGGAAGTCTACACATCTAGGAAGAAGTCACTCTTGGGTTCCTCACTTCGCCGGACATCAAGAGTTTGCAGTGAGCGTAACAAACGTTTCTCGGATCAAACCTTATCGAGAACCTTTACCAGGTCACACTGATGTCACACCTGATGCAGTGTTGATCAATGCTGAAGGATCGGAAGAATTCGAAGTAGACTATATTGCGGCGTCTCGTTTATCTTTATCCGGTCTCGAATATCTGGTACATTGGAAAGGTTGGGATGAGACGGATCATACATGGGAACCTGAGGCTCACCTCTTCCATGCGGCTGAAGTGATCAAATTATTTCGTCGTCATCATCCCTCTGCTCCTTGTCAGATGCGTGGTATTTCTTTTATGGACTTTTCCTTTTTATTTCATCCTTTTGGACCTGAATATGGTACTCCCTTTTCTTCAACTCGCCTGGAATACGAGTCCCTAGGGGGGGGGGTAGTGTTATGAACCTTGCCCTCTTAGTCTACTTATTTCCTACACTTTCAACTCTTCGGTTCGAACCCAACACACGACCTTTCTCTTCCCTTTCTTTTTCAGGTCACGTGACTTTACAAGCCACCAATGACATCATGGGTCCAGACCCTTATCTATGACATCATTGGTCTAGGCTCTTATCTTTCCATTCTTAACTCATGACATCATCATAATGTCACTATGACATCATGCTGACTCATACCCTTTGCCCTATGACTCAGCCTTAACATGGACCTGTAGCATTACTAGCTCTTATCTCTTAATAGAGTTTGAGCTCCGCTTTAACCTTACCTGTACTTGTATATAAGGAAAACACTCGACTGGTGATTGCTCCCAGTCTAATTCACTTTGTTATTCAGTCATCATGACTTGAGGCTTAGTGTGAGGATCCATTGCATTCCTACCCCTTCTATTTTCAATTCGCCAGTGACTGAGCATGCACTGCAATGGGATATCGTCTGAGTGTACAACAGGCAACTCCTATGAATAGATGGGAGATGATGGAGTGGTAAGCTGGTTCACACAAGTCCTGAAGCCAAAGCCCAATAAACAAGTGGATAAGACTGGGGATCAAACACCCAGTCGATCTACTACTTATACAGGTACGATTAAGATTAAAGGGGAGCTTGAACTCTATTAAGAGATAAGAGTGATTAATGCTACTGGTCAAGGTTCATAGGGTATGATGTCATGGTGATGTCATCAAGAGTCTAGATTGATGATGTCATAGATAAGAGTCTGGACCATGACATCATCAGTCATGTGACCTGAAAAAGAAAGAGAAATAGAAAGGTCAAGTGTGGGGTTTGAACTCAAGGATGAACTAGGATAAGAAAGTGTAGGAAATATGCATGAAAGTGGATGAGTTCATAACACTACCCCCCTGAAGACTCGTATTCCAGGTGAGTAGCAGAAAAAGGAGTACCATGTTCAGGCCTGAAAGGTATGAAAAGAGAGTTCATAAAATTCAAAGTGATACTGCACATACATCTAGAAGCACCAGGATGATGATGACAGAATGATTTGATCGCTTCAGCCACATGAGAGAGGTGATCCTCTGGTTTCCATGTGTAATCCATCTCATCCCAACCCCTCCAATGTACTAAGTATTCTAACCTGGATTTTGTGACTCTACTGCCAGCAATGAAATCCACTTCAAATTCTTCATGTCCTTCTTCATTCACAATTACAGTGTCTAGTCAAAGGGATGGTTGACTGGGGAGAGTATCATTGTAGGGTTTGATGCATGAAATGTTGACTGTGGGATGAATGTGAATTGTGGAAGGAAGGGACAAGATAACTGCATTAGGCAGGACCACATTGATCTGGTAAGGACTGATCCATCACTGAGTTAATTTCCATGCTGTATAGGGTAATTTGAGATGTTCAGTGGAGAGCCAAACTTGATGACCAACTTCATATGTTGGAGCATCTGATCTGAGATGATTGGATTGGTGTTTTATGTATTCTAGAGCAACTTCAAGGGAATCCTTAACTTTGTCATGACTCTTTTGGATTTCCCCTACAAAGCCACTCATGGCACCTTCAAAACCTAGTCTGGAGACATGTTGTTTGGTGATCGCAAAAGGAGTAGTATTGGTAACCATGGATAGGGAGTTATTGTGATGGAATTGGGTGAGTTTGAGCCATTCAACCCATTGGTCTTGTTTCTTTGCTATGTAGATGCATAGATATTGCTCCAGTTCTTGGTTAAGCCTTTCTGTCTGTCCATCTGTTTGAGGATGATAGGCAGTGCTGAGACATTGAGTGATATTGAGCAAAGAACACAGTTCTTTTGTGAACTCCAATACGAATTGGGGACCGCAATCTGAAACAATGGAGGAAGGGGTCTGTGTTACACTTGCCTAAGTGTAGCCCTAACTTGAGCGAGGTGAAGTGATAGATTAAAGACGAGTGACAAGTGACAAGTGTTGTCTGATGTTGGACCAAAGGTTTGCTATGACGTAGCTAGCAATAGGTCGACTTTAGTAAGAAGGACGGCTTCCGATGCTTCGATGAGTTGTGCAGTGGTGAACACTGATAGACTTCTTGTAGAAGACTGGAGGACTGTTGAATGACTTGGTGACATTTAATGGACAAGAGTGTAAGGGTTCAGAGCAGTGACTCAAGAAGTATGCTGGAGACTTGGAGAAGAAGATTGGTTGTATTGGCAGTGAGTACAATGAAGTACAAGTGAAGCAATGACAAGCAAGGAAGTAACTAGGGAGATATTGTTGTGAACTCACCCCCAATTCTACACTTTTCCTACACTTTCTTACCTAGTCACCTTCCTCGTTCCCAACTACGACTAAAGCTCCGTTTACAGTACACTACACTTTCCAGTTCCTTCTACGTTGAACTACCATATTCCCACTCTTACGGTTACTGTTCCATTCCCTTCATCCAAGAGATCATACGAGTCTACACGACGTATACCAGAACGTACATGATCTCTCTATACCATTATATGAACCAGGACTATTCAAGAGAACACTTTATATTACACTTTCCTTCCTTCATTCACTTCCCCACAACCAAGAGCTACAGTACAGATTAGTGTTAGGGAGTTCGGCTTCCTAGTCTACTCAGTTCCATCACTTCGATCACTAGTCAAGCCCTTGCGTTCCACCCAGATCAGTGACATTCTATTTCCCTTTCTTTTCCAGGTCACGTGATCACAAGAGCCACAGCCACTTATGATGTCACCAGTCTAGACCTTACCACACACAGCCATCTACGTCATCAGTCCAGACCCTTATCAATGACATCATCAATCTAGGCTCTTATCTTTGGGGTTGTATTTCTTATCTTTCTTATCTTCGAACCCTTGTTCTATTCTTAGCTCATGACATCATCATGACATCATTCTGACGTCATGCTGACTGTGCATGACATCATACCCTGTACCTTGTACCTGTGACGTCAGACCCTATGAACAGTATCCAATAGCAGTAGTACCTCTTATCTCTGACGTCATACCCTTTACCCTATATATGTGGACCAGTAGCATTAGTCACTCTTATCTCTTCATAGAGTTCAAGCTCCGATAGAACCTTAATTGTACTTGTATAAGTAGTCAGTAGTCGACTGAGGATTGCCCCTCAGTCTAATCCACTTGTTTATTGGACTTCAGCTTCAGGACTTGTGTGAAACCACTCCGTCATCTCTTTTGTATCCTGGGTTGCCGACCAGATGGTTATTCAGTCTACATAGACTTGAGGCCAGGTCCCCAACCTAGCGAAGTGATGTTCTCCATTGTTACGACCTTCATTCATTCATTCTTTGCCAGTAGTTGAGCGTCGCTGTGAGGATATATCTGCCTGAGCGTTGGCCTCTGCAACAGATATAGGGAGACCAAGCTAGGGAACTACTGGAGAGCTAGCAAGGGTTTATATATGTAAAGCAAGGGTGCTGACTAAGCAGGGAGAATGCAGCTGAGTGTGAAAGGTGAAACAGGGGTCGAAGATAAGAGACATGAGGTAACCTCATGTAGGAGAGATCAAGGATTGAAGAAGATTGATGCAATCAATCATGAGTCAAAGAAGTGAGGGACAGGAAATAGAAGCAAGACATGTGGTACGTACATGCATCAAGGGTCTCAGAAGTGAGACATGTAGCCAGTGCATGGATCAAGAGAAGTGGAAGCAGGGTCATGCAGCAAGTGCATGGATCAAAGGAAGAAGAAGCATAGACATGCGGCATGTGCATGGATCAAGATGGATTGGGAGATGCGGCTAGCACATGGAATGAGACAATGCAAGAGTGATGAGATATGCAATGCAGAGAGTGAGAATGAGTGTGAAGATTGCAAGATAGGTGAGGTAGAGGGGTTTGGGGAGGAGAGGGAGAATGAAGGGGATGAGTTCTCTGAGAAAAAGGTAATGCTAATCAAGCAATCGTAACATTACCCCCCGACTAGCATCAAAGTTGCCATGAAGACAAGACAAGGAGAGTGGATCCGGTGTGTCAGAGTAGTGAGTGCAATGGGAAGGGGTTGTGATTGCAGGTGTGGGTAATGTTTGCACGTCGGCGGAGACAACAAAGGATGCAGGAGCAGGGTTTGAAATGGAGGATTGAGTGAGGGGTTCTCACAGATAATCAGAAGGGAGTGTGGACCGGGCAGTTGGGGTAGTGGCAGAAGCAAGAGTGTTCAGTCCAGTGGGAATATGGGAGTTCATGGCGAAAGTGGAAGATGATGTGTGCATATGGTTCACAGATGGGGTAACGGGCAAAGCGAAAGACGTATTTGTTTCTTTTGGTTTTCTGTAGAAGATGAGGGTGAGAGATGGGAATGGAATTAAGGGGGTGATGAGGGGGAGAGGGTGTGCAAGCGAGCCAAGGGATGGTGGGGTTGTGATGAGGGGTGGGGGCAGTGATGGGTGGTTGGGAGAAGGGGGACGAGTGGATGGGGCAGTGGTTTGCATAGGGAGTCATTTGGGTTTCTTAGTTTTCTTGGGTGTGGATGGAGTGGTGGTGGGAGATGAAGGACAAGGAGAGTGAGGATGGGGAGCAGAGTGAGTGGTGTGAAGACAGGGTTTCTGAGTTGGAGAGAACACAGAAGGGTGGAGCCTTTTATAGTCATGCAGGACTTCTAGGGCATTGGTGAATTCTGTTTCCGGAATCCAGGAATCTTTGGATGTGGAGTAGCCTTTCCAGCATACAAGAAACGTGTGTTGTGTGGAGGGCTGTGGTGGTGCAAGATCTGGTGGATCTCATACTCTTTTTCTCCTTTGATGAGATCTGGAGGTGGAGCCGGGTAATTGGGGCTGTGGACGGTGTTCTCATTGTAGTGTGTGAGGAGGAAGGCATGGAAGACATTGTGGATTTTCCAGGTGGTGGGCAAGTGGAGTTTGTATACCAGGGGACTCATGATGTCAGTGATTGTAAAGGGTCCTTCCTTTTTGGAGAGAACTTGACATGGGTGAGTTGGCGTTTGAGGTTGTGGGCTTCTAGCCAGATTTTGTTGCCTTTTGTGAAAGGAGTGAAAGTGCGGTGATTGCATGATGTTACAAACTTGTCCCATTATGCATCCATTTCCTACACTTTCCTATCCTACTTAGCTCGCGAGTTCGAACCCGACACTTGACCTTTCATTTCTCTTTCTTTTTCGGGTCACGTGATCCACAGCCACCAATGACATCATAGTCCAGACCCTTATCTATGAAATCATTGGTCTAGGCTCTTATCTCTTATCTATGATGTCATCATGACATCATACCCTTGACCCTGTGCCTGTACCTGTGACGTTATTCTCATTAGCCAGTAGCATTAGTCGCTCTTATCTCTTAATAGAGTTCGAGCTCCTCTCTAACCTTAAATCATACTTGTATATATAGTAGGTAGTCGACTGAGGATTACCCCTCAGTCTTATCCACTTGTTTATTGGGCTTCGGCTTCAGGACTTGTGTGATTCTCTGCCATATCATTCGTATCCTAGGTTCTCACCTAGCGAAGTGACGTTCCCCCATCTATACTCTTTTATCTTTGCCAGTCGTTGAGCGTCGCTGTGAGATTGTCCGCCTGAGCGTTGGCCTCCACAACACATGATGCCATGGCTTGGTGTGTGAGGTCATGTGCAGCAAGAGCTTCCTTGTGAGCGGAGTCTAGGGTTGTGAGGCATTGTTCTAGGGCAGGGATCAGAGATTCAGGGAGAATGGTGGGCATAGGGCGAGGCTTGTAGCCAAGCATGAGGTAGAATGGGGATTTGCCAGTGACAGAGTGAGGGTGATGATTGTGAGCAAACTCGGTGGTGGAAATATGTTCAGACCAGAAGGTGGGGTTGTTCCCACAGAAGATGTGAAGGTAGGTTTTGACCTTTTGATTGATGTGTTCAGTTTCACTGTCAGATTGGGGATGGTAGGTGGTGGACAAGGTGAGGGAATATCCTAGGAGTTTTCCTAGTTCTCGAGCAAAGGATGAGGCAAATTGTGGTCCATGATCAGAGATGATTTTATTGTAGAGTCCAAAGCAAGAGAAGACCTTGTGGTAGAATAGAGTTGTGATGCCTTCGACAGTGATAGTTTTCTTGGTGGGGCAAAGAATTACCCCCTTTGTTAGGCCATGGTCAACCACAACCAAGAGAGAATCGAAGTCTGCAGAGGGGGGAAGATCTGTGATAAGATTGCAAGAGATTTGTTGGAAGGGGTGGGTGGCAGTGGAGGGGACAGGGACAAGTGGGGGTACCATGGAATGGGTGTTAACCTTGTTTTGCTGGCAAGTTGCACAGCCTTCAATGTAGCGGTGGATGAAGTGGGTGAGGCCAGGCCACCAGTAATCAGCAGCAACAAGTTGACATGTTTTCAGGTAACTGGGATGTCCAGTGGTGGGGTGATCATGGTGTTGTTTAATGATGTCACAGCGGAGGGTGTCATTGGCAGGGATGTAAATATGTCCTTGGTAGGTCAGGGTACCAGATTCATGTTTTCAGTCAGAGAGGCAGGAGTGGAATTGAGGGGGAATGGTTCCATCAAGGGATTGTAAGACAGAGAGTAGGACAGGGTCAGATTTGCCAGCTTTGATAACTCAGCGAGATATGGGGAGGTCTATGAGGTTGACAAAAAGTGAGGGTGGGAGAAGGGTTGTTCCTTCGTTGTTGGCAGTGTCAGAGGGGCAGAGATCTGGGCAGTGGGAAAGGGCATCAGGGGCAGTGAGGAGTTTTCTGGAAACGTGGATCATTTTGAGATTGAAGTTGGTGAGATCAAGGAGCCATCTGGCTTGTGAAACAACCAGCCTGTGACCACACTTAAGGGTCTGGCACTAAGGTTGCTTAAAGGGGTGGATGAAAAACTAAGGGAGTAGGCCTTTGGCTGGGAATGACCAAGAGGACAAGACTGCCCTTTGGTCACTGCATTCATGGAGTTTATATACTACCTAGGGATGTGGCCTTGTTTGGCCCTAATCTACCGATGACTAGATATACAAGGTAACTACATGCTGGATCTGTGAGGCTACCATGCATAGTTCTTGAGGCACACAGCCCATGGAATGATCTAGAAGAATGGAAGCATCAGCATGCCTGATGCATGCAGCTGCAATGAGGATGTGGCAGCATTAATTAAAAGAAGGCCACTGCCTTGTGGCGGTGGGAGAATGGAAGATCAAGAGATCAGAATGAAAGGAGTGCGACTGGGCACAAGGTGAATAAGTGAAGTGTGAAGGGTGTCCAGGCGTGAGGAGAACATGAAGGAAAGGGAGAGAATGTTCTAGAGGAAGATAAGATAAGATGAGATTAGATAAGATAAGAAAGAAAGATGTGAATGTCTAAGGTCGAATTGATAGGACTGTAACACTACCCCCCTGCTATGGATCGACTTCCAGGCGATTAAAGGGTGGAGGCTTTGTGAGAACAGTCAAATTTTCATATGGGTGGAAGAGAGACCTGAAGTCTGCATGGGAAACCTTGATGCGGCGAGGGGCACTAGGCTGAGCACAGTGAAAATCAGCCAGAGTGTCCTTAGTGCTGGTGAGATTGCTTAGGGGTTCCCAGGTATGATCAGTGTCGTCATAGCCCTTCCAATGGATTAAATATTCAAGGTGCTTGCCCTTGAGACGAGAGTCGACAACATAGTCAACTTCGTAGAGGTTATCACGGTCTTCCGTGACAGCAACAGGTCCGGGTTTGCGAATAGGTTGGCCCTCCAGGCGCTCGCGATAAGGTTTGACCCTGGAGATGTTAACTACAGGATGGATCCGCATTGTCTTCGGGAGTTTAAGTTTAACCACATTGGTCCCGATGAGATCAGTGATGACGTATGGTCCAAGCCATCGTTTACTGAGTTTCTTAGAGGCGCGCGTCAAGCGCAGATTATCGGTGGACAGCCACACTTTATCTCCACTGGAGTAAGCCGGTGCCTCTGATTTATGACGATCGGCAGAAGACTTCATGTGCTTCTGTGCCGATAATAGATTATTTTTAACTTCATTCAGTACATCTTTGAAGTCTGCGATGAATTCATCGGCGGTTGGTGCCTTGGCACGGTGGCTTTCAAAGCCCATGCATGGCATGTATGTGCATGTGACACTAAAGGGTGACTTCTTAGTGAATGCCTGAATCTTGGAATTATAACTGAATTGTGCTGGAGCTAGCCAGTCAACCCATTCATCCTGATTTTCTGCAGTGAATAGACAGAGGAACTGCTGCAAATCCCTGTTCATCCGCTCTGTTTGCCCGTCTGTTTGCAGGTGATGTGCGGAGGAAAGCTTAGGGGTAATCCCAAGCTGTTTACAGATGTCATGCATTACCTGTGATGCGAACTGTGGTCCTCGATCTGACACGATTGATTTAGGAAGGCCATGGTGCTTCCAAACGTGGTCCAAATAAAGCCGAGCCGTGTCTAGTGCGGTTACAGTCTTTACTGTGGGAATGAACTCTACTTCCTTGCTGAATCGATCAACAACGACTAGAATAGAGTCGTAACCCTTCGAGGGTGGGAGATCTGTAGTGAAGTCAGCGGAAATGTGCTCCCATGAAGCGTCCGGGACTTCTAAGGGGTGCAATTTACCTGCGGGAGCTGTATTAGAGCCCTTCATCCGTGCACACCTATCACATCTGGCAACATATGCCTTTACATCACTAGTGACACCAGACCACCAGTAAGATCGCTGAAGTAATTCAAGAATCTTTTCTGATCCTGCATGCCCTGCCATTGGGGTGTCATGATGAAGGGTGATGACGTTCATTCTTAGGTCATCTTCATCCGGAATGTAGATCCGGCCCTTTTCATCATAAAGGACATCATTGTCCACTTTGCACACATTGTGCTTCTCATTAAGGTACTTCAATTTTGATTCGCACAGCGTCCATGTAGCGTTGTGAATGTGATCATAGAGTTTATGCCCTTCATTGGAGATCAAGATACGGGTTGTCCTAATCTTCTCCAGGGAGATGATAGTGATTCCTTTGTTATCATCTTCAATCCCAATCATATGGTCCTCTCACCTAGATAAGGCATCTACCTTTCCCATGGTTGCCCCTGGCTTGTGAACCCATTTGTGATTGAAGCGAGATAAATATTGTGCCCATTGGGCCTGTCTCCGATTAAGGTCCTGCCTTGTCATGAAGTATTGCAAATTCGCGTGATCATTCCATATTTCAAACTCCAATTTGGCACCTTCGAGGTAATGTCGCCAAATTTCCAATGCGTTGATAACGCTCAGCATTTCCTTGTCTGCGATTGGATAGTTGCGCTGCTCAGGAGTCATGGAGTGTGATGCGAATGCAACAGGGTGCCATTTGTCTTCTTTTAGAATAGATAAGACTGCCCCTGTGGCGAAGTCTGATGCGTCGGTTTCTAACTGAAACTGTGAATCATTATCTGGATAAGCGAGGATAGGAGCGGAGGTGAATTTGGCTTTAAGCATGTCAAACGCGTGCTGTTGTGCCTCTTTCCACTCGAAAGGCTTGTCCTTCTTTGTTAGGTCATTCAGGGGTCTAGCCACCTGACTATAGTCTTTTATGAACCTTCGATAGAAGTTGGCCAATCCTAAGAAGCTCCGTACACCTCTAACATTCTTAGGTGTGGGCCATTCTTTAATGGCTGTAACCTTCGAATCATCCATTTTGATTCCATCGGGAGTTACGATCATTCCGAGGAATTCTACTTCTTTCACTCGGAAATTACATTTCTCCGGTTTGACAAATAAGTCATTTTCTTCTAGACGTTTCAGGACTTCCAGCACGATTTTGTCGTGTTCTGCCTAATTGTCTGTTTTTGTAAAGATCATGAGGTCATCGATGTAGACCACTATGACATCATCCATATCTGCGAAGATTTCATTCATCATCGCTTGGAATGTGCCGGGGGAATTGCATAGCCCGAAATACATAACCAAGGGCTCGTAGGCTCCTCTGAAACATACGAATGCGGCTTTCCATTCGTCGCCTTCCTTGATTCGGATGTTATTGTATCCCCATCTG
>JBBPMK010000700.1:0-10715 GCA_038090295.1 Boletus semigastroideus | reverse complement strand
GAACAACGAATGCACTCCCTGCACAATGCCAGAAATGAGGCCCAAGCGGCCCACGATAACGCTCGACGTTATATGCTCTCCCGAGTCACGTCCAAGTTCAAACCTTGGAAAGTCGGACAAAAGGTCTGGTTAGATTCCCGCAATCTAAAATTACGCTACCCCACCAGGAAGTTAGCCCCCAGATGAGAGGGGCCCTTTGAGATACTCCGAGTCCTCTCCCCCATTTCATATCAGCTAAAGCTCCCGCTGACATGGCGAATCCACGACGTCTTTCACGCCTC
Organism: Boletus semigastroideus; assembly: GCA_038090295.1. Lineage (NCBI taxonomy): Eukaryota > Fungi > Basidiomycota > Agaricomycetes > Boletales > Boletaceae > Boletus > Boletus semigastroideus. The sequence goes on along the minus strand of JBBPMK010000700.1, from coordinate 10,434 downwards.
ACTTCTTTCTCTGTTTATAGAAACGGAGGAACACGGCCCCAATTTCCTCCCTGAACCCCCGGACATAGTAGACGGGGAGGAACAGTGGGAAATCGAAGCCATTCTGGCCCACCGTGGACCGATCAACCGAAGGCAGTACTTCATCCGATGGAAGGGCTATTCTCCCGCGGAAAACACCTGGGAACCCGAGGCCAATCTCACTTCCGCTGCGGAACTCCTTCAGGAATACAAAGACTGAAATCGGAACAAGAGATAAGGCGGACCTCCAAGCGGACTTCGATTGGAATTGGCTATAAGGCGCACTACGGTGGCAGGCCAATTCCTCAGCTTCCCTTATCTTACCATGTCCGTCATCACTCATGAGAACGTCACTATCCCTGAAGTCTGCCCCGTCCGACTCCATCGCTTCCCTCCTGAATATCGACGAATGGCCTACGGTGCCCTTGTCAACAACCCCCTCATCACCCCCTGGCTCGACAAACAGCCCGAGGTCCACTACTCCACCGTCTATGAACCCATCGTCATCACTCTACAAACCCTGGCCACAGTCAAGGCCATCCACAACCCCGTGTCCACCCTTGCCATCGCCACCAGAACCGGAGACGTTCTCCGAGACGGCACCATCTCGGAAGCCCAAGCCCATCTCTACGACCTCCTGCACGAGCGTGGGCTCACACCTATGCTCAACAATGTTCCCCCCATCCTCGTTAACGCCACCATCCGCAAACTGGTCGGAGCCCTCCCCGCCCAGTTCCAACGATTCTACCTGGCCGATGGCCACACCGTCTGGGACGAAGCTGGATGGAATGACGAAGACGACGGTACCCCTCTACTCCCCAGTCCTTCCCCTCTCGCACCCACAGCCGCGCCTTCCCCTGACGACCCTTCCCCCCTTCCTGTGCCACCCCCTCGTACCTCCGTCTCCCCACACCCTGACGCTCCAGGACCTCCTCCGGGAATTCGCCCCGGAACTCCTAGCTCGAACCCCCTCAATGATGGGGGATTCCTGGACTGCATCCTCTCCTCAGTCGCCCATCCAATCCGCATTACTTCCCTGTCCCCTGCGCCTCCCTCTCGGCGACGTCCTAAGGGCAAGAAGGCTCTCTCTCGAGGCCTCGCTAGCTCGGATGTCCGAGGCCCACGATCGGACAAAGGTAAACAGGTGGATCTCACGGACGCCCAGGAGTCGGGGACTTCGAAGACCCCCATCAACGTTGCGGATTTCATCGTACCCAACATCGCCTCCACTCCCTACTCCCGCCTCAGGTGCTTCAAGTGCAAGTGCCTGGACCATGTCCGCGTCGACTGTCCCCAACATGTATGTACCTTCTGTCTCAAGCCCGCTCCGGGACATCGCGTGGCAGAGTGCCCCTTCCGCACCTGCATTATCTGTGGCCGCCAGGGTCACGCGGAAGAGGACTGCTGGACTCGTCCTTGCATCGACGACACCATTGACCTCACCGACTACGTGGTCAACGAAGGGGAGGACGATTAAAGATTATGATGGTGGTACGTCATCCCTGAAAGAACGGGGCTAATGTTACGATATCTCTACGGCCGTGTCAATTTCTTTCCTTCTTTGTGACTTATCTAGACCCGGCTCCATTAGCGGACTCTTCTTCTTCTCACGCTAACCCCTCCTGATGGTTACCCGTCGTTTGATCCCTTTACTACTTACGGTTGTGACAGCTGTCATACAGCATTCCCCATTGGGCCGCACCGCCTCTTCCGCTCTTCCGCGACCGGCCTTCCGTTTCTCCTACCCTTTCTGTTCCGCTGTCACCAATGCGCAGTATCTTTCCTTACCCTTCCGATACTCCGCTTATACCATATCTGTCTTGGTCCGTGCCCACTCTACCACCGTATAAATATCGAGCCGCATGTATTGTAGTACCTAAGCTAATTCTACGCAATCACCTCTGCGTTCATCCCTGTGTGCTTCCGCTCCCAAGGCTCTCTCCTTCGGCTTCCACCCTTAGGACTTGCGCGCTTCCTAGCGTCTGCGTAGAACCGGTACTACGCGTCGATCATAGACCTGTTGGCATAGTCTGCCTTCTAGTGTTGCGTCGACCCCACCTTAGGCTCACCATCGCCTTACGAGTGGCTCTATCAAACGGGCATCCCACTTCGCTCAGTCTGTTTATTATCACTTCGCAGGACTTCGGTTCGCAGTGAGCGTAACAACTTCATTATTCGGTCATCTCAACTTGAGGCTTAGTGTGAGGATCCCTGAACACTGTTTCCTACCCTCTCTATTTTCAACTCGCCAGTGACCGAGCATACACTGCAAAGGATATTCGTCTGAGTGTACAACAACTAAAGGGATCGTCCGTCTTCACCAAGATGGACGTCCGATGGGGTTACAACAATATCCGAATCCACCCCACCGACAAGTGGAAGGCAGCATTCATTACGCCATATGGACTGTTCCAACCCACGGTCATGTTCTTTGGGATGTGCAACTCACCTGCCACATTCCAAGCATACATGAACAACACCTTTGCTGACATGATCGCAGAGGGATGGTTAGTCATCTACATGGACGATTTACTCATCCATTCAAACGATAGCACACTCCATGAGGAGCAAACCAAACGAGTCCTGGCCCATATGGCCGAGCAACAACTACACCTCAAGCTGGAAAAGTGTACCTTCGCGGCCGATGAAGTAGAATTCCTCAGCATGGTCGTCGGAAAGGGGAGGGTCCAGATGGACCAACACAAACTCGATGCGATCAAAGTGTGGAACCCACCCAACTCTGTTACCCAAGTACGTTCCTTCTTGGGATTCTGTAACTTCTACAGGAAATTCATCGCCGGGTTCTCCGACATCGCCAAACCCCTTAACGACCTCACTAAGAAATCCACCGGTTGGGAATGGCTTCCCCAACACCAAGCCGCTTTCGAACGCCTTCGTGACGCGTTCCTCACCCGTCCTGTACTCGCGATGCCAGACACCTCCAAACCCTTTACCATCATGACCGACGCCTCATTGGTCGCAACGGGGGGTGTTTTAATGCAAAAAGATGGCAACGGGGATCTCCACCCCTGCGCATTCATATCTAAGACCCTCTCGGAGGCAGAGAGGAACTACGACATTTACGACCGTGAATTACTTGCGGTCATCCAAGCACTGGAGGAGTGGTGCCACTACCTCACTGGCACGGAACATCGGGTCACAGTCCTCACCGATCATAAGAACCTCACCTACTTCCACCAACCCCAACACTTGAACCGGCGACATGCCTGCTGGCAACTCTTCTTACAGGAGTTTGACCTTGCCTTTACTCATCTCCCGGGCATGCAAATGGGCCCTGCTGACGTGCTATCTCGTCCAGGGGGCTTGGCACCCCCACGAGACAATGCCCACCAGACGCTCCTGCCCCTGGACCTCTTTATCAACCAAATTGATACCGAACTTCAATCCGCTCTTCGGACTGCCTCCACGGCAGATCCCCTCATCGAAGCACGATTGAAGCAGATGAGCAACGACCCAGCATCTGCCCTTCCTTCCAGCTGATTTGTCGCCGCAGATTGGTCCTTTGCCGACGGCATCCTCTACTACCAGGGCCGTGCCTATGTCCCTTCTGACACCACTCGCCGTTGCCTCCTCCACGAATGCCACACTTCCCCCTTTTCCGGACACAATGGATTGTTCCGGACTATCGCCGAACTTCGAAAAGATTATTGGTGGCCGGGCCTGACCACTTTCACACGCTGCTACATATCGGGCTGCACCACGTGCCAAGCCAATAAGGTCCAGACCCACCCAACGGTTCCCCCCCTCGTTCCTATCCCGTCTACCTGCACCCGTCCCTTCCAGCAGGTTTCGGTCGACCTCATCACCGGGCTGCCCGAGAGCTCCAGTTTTGATTCCGTTATGGTCGTGGTCGACCATGGACTTAGTAAGGGGGTGATTTTTGAACCTTGCACCAAATCTATCGATGCAGCAGGAGTCGCACGGTTATTTTACTCCACTATCTTCCGACATTTCAGTCTTCAGGACAAGGTTATCTCCGACCGAGGACCCCAGTTCGCCTCCGCCTTCGCCCTGGAAATGGCCCGCCTCTTGAACTATGATGTGGCCCTCTCCACTGCTTACCACCCGCAAATGGACAGCGAAACAGAACAGGTCAATCAGGAGCTTGAGTCCTATCTTCGGATCTTTTGTAACGGCGTCCTGCAGCAGTGGGCTTCTCTCCTTACTGCCGCCGAATTTCATCATAACTCCGCCACTCACTCCGTTACCAAACAGACCCCATTCTTCCTAATGATGGGATACGAACCCCGCTCCTACCCCCCTTTACTCTTGAAGACCTTCGTCCCCGCCCTAGAACAACGGATGCACTCTTTGCATAATGCCAGAAACGAGGCCCAAGCGGCCCATGATAACGCTCGTCATTATATGCTTTCCCAGGTCACGTCCAAGTTTAAACCTTGGAAAACTGGACAGAAGGTCTGGTTGGACTCCCGCAATTTGAAATTATGCTACCCCACTAGGAAGTTAGCTCCCAGACGAGAGGGACCCTTTGAAATCCTCCGAGTACTTTCCCCCGTCTCATATCAACTAAAACTCCCACCCAGTTGGAGAATCCACGATGTCTTCCATGCCTCCCTCCTTTTCCTGTTTGTAGAAATGGAAGAACATGGTCCCAACTTCCTCCCGGAACCCCCAGACATAGTAGATGGGGAGAAACAATGGGAAATTGAAGCCATCCTGGCTCATTGCGGTCTGGCTAAACGGAAACAATACTTCATCCAATGGAAGGGCTACTCCCCTGCGGAGAACACCTGGGAACCCGAAGCGAACTTAATCTCCGCTGCGGAGCTCCTTCAGGAATACAAAGACTGAAATCGGATCAAGGGATAAAGCGGACTCTCAAGCGGACTCTTACTAGGACAGGCTATAAGGCGCACTATGGTGGCAGGCCTGTTCCTCCCCACTCTTCCACACCACACCATGTCCGTCATCACCCATGAGAACATCCTCATCCCTGAAGTCTGTCCCGTCCGTCTCCACTGTTTCCCCCCTGAATACTGACGAATGGCCTATGGAGCCCTTGTCAACAATCCTCTCATCACCAAGTGGCTCAACAAACAACCTGAGGTGCATTACTCCACAGTCTACGAGCCCATCGTTATCACTCTCCAGACCCTGCACACAGTTAAAACCATCCATAACCCCATCTCCACCCTCTCCATCGCCACCAGAACTGGGGACGTCCTCAGAGACGGCGCCATCTCCGAGGCCCAAGCCCGCCTCTATGACCTCCTACACAAGCGTGGGCTCACACCTATGCTCAACGGTGTTCCCCCCATCCTTGTCAATCCCACCATCCGCAAGCTGGTTGAAGCACTTCCCGCCCAGTTCCAACGATTTTATCTCGCCGACGGACATACTGTCTGGGACGAGGCTGGGTGGAACGACGAAGATGACGGTACCCCTCTCCTCCCCAATCCTTCCCCTCTTGCACCCACAGCCGCATCTCCCTCTGACGACGCTACCCCCCTTCCTGTGCCACTCCCTCGTACCTCCCACACCCCACACTCCGACGCTTCAGGATCTCCTTCGGGAATTCGCCCTGGAACTCCTCGCCAGAACCCCCTCAATGATGGGGGATTCCTGGACCGCATCCTCACCGCAGTCGCCCATCCAGTCCGTGATCTTTCCCTGCCCCCTTCACCTCCCTCTCGCCGACGTCCTAAAGGCAAGAAGGTTGTCACTAGAGGCCTCGCTAGCTCGGATGTCCCAGGTCCACAATCAGGCAAAGGTAAATCGGTGGATCTCATGCACGCCCAGGAGCCGGGGAATTTGAAGACCACCATTAACGTTGCAGACTACATCATCCCCAATGTTGCCACCACTCCTTACTCCCGCCTCCGGTGCTTCAAATGCAAATGCATGGATCACGTCCGCATCAATTGCCCCCAACATGTATGCACCTTCTGTCTCAAGCCCGCTCTGGGACATCGCGTGGCAGAGTGCCCCTTCCGCACCTGCATCATCTGTGGTCACCAGGGCCACGTGGAGGAAGACTGTTGGACGAGGCCTTGCATCGAGGATACCATTGATTGACCTCACCGACTACGTGGTCAACGAGGGGGAGGACGACTAGAGGTGATGACGGTGGTACGTCATCCTAAAAGGGTGGAGCTAATGTTACGATCCTCCTTTTGCCGCATCAATTTCTTTCCTTTACCACTTATTTCCTCCATTTCTATTAGTGGACTCTATTTCCAATTCATGGTAACCTTCTCTCACGGTTACCCGCAGTTAGATCCTACTTCATTACGGTTGTGACAGCTGTCATACAGCATTCCCCATTCGGCCACACCGCCTCTTCCACTCTTCTGCGACCGGCCCCCCTTTTGTCCTATTCCCTTTGTGTTCCGCTGTCACCTTAGCACAGTACCCTTCCTTTTTATTCTGGTACTCCGCTCATACCATACCTGGCTTGGTCCGTGCCCTCTCTATCACCGTATAACTACCGAGCCACATGTACCGTATACCCTAAGCTAATTCTACGCAATCTGCTCTGCGTTCAATCCTGTGTGCTTCCGCATCTAAGGCTCTCTCCTTCAGCTTCCACCCCTAGGACTTGCGTGCTTCCTTGCGTCTGCGTAGAGACTGGCACTACGCATCAGCTATAGACCTGTTGGCACAGTCTGCCTTCTAGCGTTGCGCTGATACCGCCTTAGGCCCACCATCGCCTTATGAGCGGCTCTATCAAACGGGCATCCCCCTCTATCTCGTTTGCTTGTTATCACTTCGCAGGACTTTGGTTCGCAGTGAGCGTAACACCAGGCAGTAGCAGAGAGGCAGCAAAACCCTGGATGGTTCACAAACTTTGAAGTCCCCCTCCCCTACCTTTGCCCACTCATAGTATTACGTGGTCGACTGCCTGCAAGGAGGATTTTAGCTTTTAGAAACACCCGTATTATCTAGAAGATAATCAATTTTATGTCTTTGAATCTCATTGCTATCCTCCTCATCACATATCTGTTCATTCTTTTACAGACGCTCCTTATCACCCTCATATACTTCTTTGCCACTGGCAAATACATACAACTACTTGGAAATGTTGAACATAGGCCGAGAGAAAATAAAGTTTACTTTGAGATAGGAGCATACCCTGCATATGGAGTCAGGGGTGAACAATTAAGGGACTCACACTACGATCAGGTAAGCAAGTATGCTACTGATCAAGAACTAGGTAACGAGGCAGAAGAATACCTCAAAGCAGCTGTAGCAGCAGCAGAAGCACCAGCAGTAGCTGAGCCAAACCCAGGTTGGGACGCTTGGCCAGAAAATATCCCTGCTTGGAACAAAGTAGTTGGAGAGCACCACACCAGCCAAACAGGAGTGGCAAAGGTTCCGCACCGAACCCAAAGAACTGTGGGAAGCAGACCCAGTTCCACCTTACCCCAGAACTCCCGAGCCTAAAGAAGCAGAGCCAGAGATTACCGAAGAAGCACCGCCTAGAGAATTAACCGTCGACGAAGTTCTCAACTATCTCAGGGCAAATGGGGTTAATATCACTGCCCCTATTAACGAAGAAGCTGCTTGGGGACTTGGCATTCCTGTCACACACACATAGTTGAGGGAATTGCCTACATCTACCCTGATGAAAAAGAGGAGCAGGATGCCCTCGAGTGGGAACAGACAGGAGCTACCTGGGAAGAACAAGAAGCAGAAAACTTCTACCCAGACTTCCCAGACGACCTTTCTGAATGTTTCAGAAACTTGTCACTCTCAGACGCAGAGATCAACCAAATCTAAAAATCAAGATCAGATAGATACTGTCTTGGGAAATAAAAGGAGGTTTATCCCCAAAAAGAAAAAGGAATCAGTTTACGACTGGATTCGTAAACAGGGATGCAAACTTCAAAGGGAGCTAAATAAAAATAAGCCCAAAAAGACACTCCCCCCTCTCACACAGAAGCAATGTGTTACGCTCACTGCGAACCGAAGTCCTGCGAAGTGATAACAAGCACACTGAGATGGGATGCCCGTTTGATAGAGCCACTCGTAAGGCGGTGGTGAGCCTAAGGTGGGGTCGACGCAACGCTGGAAGGCAGACTATGCCAACAGGTCTATGATCGACGCGTAGTACCGGTTCTACGCAGACGCTAAGAAGCGCGCAAGTCCTAAGGGTGGAAACCGAAGGAGAGAGCCTTGAAAGCGGAAGCACACAGGAATGAACGCAGAGAAGGTTGCGTAGAATTAGCTTAGTTTGTACGGTACATGCGGCTCGGTATTTATACGGTGATAGAGTGAGCACAGACCAAGCCGAGTATGGTATAAGCGGAGTATCGGAAGAGTAAGGGAAAGATACTGCGCAATGCGGACAGCGGAACAAAAGGGAAGGAACAACGGGAGGCCGGTCGCGGAAGAGCAGAAGGGGGCGGTGCGGCCAAATAGGGAATGCTGTATGACAGCTGTTACAACCGTAAGTAATAGAGGGATCAAACAGCGGGTAACCATCAGGAGGGGTTACCGTAAGAAGGGAATAGAGTCCGCTAATAGAATGTAGAAACGGATAAGTACAAAAGCGGAAAGAAATTGACACGACTAAGGGAATCTCGTAACACAATGACCGCTCCTCGCTTCTCCGAAGCTGCTGTCCAGCAAGCCCTCACCCTCTCTACTGATAACAGGAGGGCTGATATCTATGATGAAAACACAGATTGGGCAGATAGACTGCCTTATATTATTGCAGAATTCAGAGCAATAGACGCATCATTTGCAGGCACACAAAATGTGGTGACGCAATTGGCAAATAAGGTAAATCAGCTATCCATCGACAAAGTCGTGGCAGATGCCAAAATAGTAAACCTGGAAAGGCAAGTCGCCACAGCCCCATCTGGATCAGGATCTGGATTGGGTGGTTGTAAAGTGGAAGTCTTTAATGACCCTGGGCATTACAGTGGAGGAAAAGCGGAGTTTGAGGAATGGTGGGCCAAGATCAAGGCATGGATCGGCATCAACCACCATGCAATCTGCCCCAGCAGTTATGATGCCATCCTCTCGGTTCTCTCATGCCTTAAGGGATCTAAAGCTGGCAAGTTTGCCAAAACAAAATTGGCTGATGGCCCAACCTATACATGGGCACAGCTTGTAACAGACATGGAGAGCTTATTCCGCTCTACCAATCAGAAGGATTGGGCAACACAGCAGTTGACCCAACTTAAACAAGGATCTATGTCCACGGACGAATACTTAGTCCGATGGAATTCTCTCTTCCTGCAAGCACAGGTTGGAGACGCTCATGGAGTACTACTCTTAGAGCACAATTCAAACCCTGCCATCATTGGCCAGATCTTCAGGGAAGGTAAACACACAGATGTGCTTCTTGACTATCTAAATGAAATCAGAAGGATTGGCAATGCCTGAGAAGCACTGTTCTTCATTCAGGGAAGACGTTCTGGTAACGTAAGCTTCCTTAAGAACTGCACCAAGGACAGGTCTGACAGGATGGACATTGATGTAGTAGACATCAACACTTTCGGACAGAAGCTGAGACCCAAGGGCAAGATCTTGTGCTACAACTGTGGTGGAGACCATGGAGTATGGGATTGTAAGAAGCCCAAGATCAAATGCCCCTTATGCAATTGGCTAGGGGGTAAGCACAAAAACAAATGTTGGAGATCTAATGTCAGATCTTCCGAAGTAAGGAACACGGATGTTCATGTCAGCTGAACTGACGATGATAACTCAGACTCAGAATCAGAGTTTGACTACGATGAGGCAGCAGAGACTGCATGAGTCTGTTGAGCCATCAGAGGTATGAACACATCGCAAATGGCAGCATTCTTCAAAGATACCCAAAAGGGGAAATCTAAGGGAAAAGGAAAAGCCGCCTGAACCATACCGGGTGTTCCCATGGCAGTAGTAACAGATATGCGACACTAGATGTCGAAGACTCATCAGATCTTTCAGATAAATTAATAATACCAAGTGGGTCTTCACCTAGTGTGGAGCTTGGTCAGGACTTCACACTGATGCTTAATTCACTTTCCAATAAACCTATAAAAAATGATGACAAGCCAAGTAAGGAAATCCTGGAAGACATATTCGTGAGAAACGTCTCACTAAAGAAGGAAATCACCATGAAGGTGCGGATAAGCCCTGCAGACAAAAAGGATTTCACAACTACGGATGCACTCCTTGATAGTGGAGCTAACGTCATCTTTATTGATCGCCTATGGGCACAAAAGAAGAAGATTCCTCTACGACGGTTAAGGAATCCCATACCAGTGTATAATGTGGACGGCACAGCAAACTCTGCAGGACAGATAACACACTGTGCTGATCTAATCATAGATTATCAGGGCCACAGGGAACGTGTAACAGCCGAAGTTACGGATCTCGGCAAGAACGCCTTCATCCTCGGCTACACGTGGCTAAAGAAGCACAATCCCCAAATAGATTGGA
>JBBPMK010000699.1:0-10723 GCA_038090295.1 Boletus semigastroideus | reverse complement strand
ATGACATCATTGGTGGCTGTGGATCACGTGACCTGAAAAAGAAAGGGAAAATGAAAGGTCATGTGTGGGGTTCGAACTCAAGAGCTGACTAGGATAAGGAAGTGTAGGAAAAGTGTACATGTAGGGACGAGTTCGTAACAATGATGTCATGCACAAAAAGATAAGAGAGACTATTGCTACTGGATATTGTACAAGGTTCAAGGGTTCTGACGTCATGGGTGAGTCATGATCAGTCAGCATGATGTCATGGTGACGTCATGATGATGTCATACTCTAAATATAGAACAACCCTAAAAGATGGTGGAGAGATAAGAGCCTAGAACGATGATGTCACTGATAAGGGTCTAGACTATGATGTCATGACTGTGGTCTGGGCTATGACATCACTGGTGGCTGTGGATCACGTGACCTGAAAATATGAAATGGAAAAGAAAGGTCAAGTGAACGGTTCGAACACAAGAGATAGGCTGGAGGGAAGTGTAGTAACGAGGTAGGCCAGAAGGCCGAACTTCCTATATGGTGTAGCTCTTGGTGTGAGAACATATGGTCATCCAAGAAAGAAAAGGAAAGTAAGGGAGAAAGATAATGAAGAGAATGTCTAGCTCATAAGGACAGGTGTTTCGGTAATGGCCAAATGTCTAGGAACCGTTGGTTGGGTAATCATGGGAAAGGAATGTCGTATGGTATCGTATGGTCATGTGACTGGATTAAGATGGTACAAATTAGAATGTACGGGAAGAGGTCTTTAGTTGTAGTTGGGAACGAGAAAGTATAGGTGTAAAATAGGAAAATGGGTAGGTGGGTAGGAAAATGGGGACGAGTTTACAACACTCACAGCCTTCCCACCTACCAACCAGGTAAGTATTCCTCTGATGTCTTCCCAGTAGCATACATGCCATATCAATAGGTTATGAGCCCTGGTTAGTCAATTGTGCAGAAATGCCTATTGTCACCAGTGGTGAATATCACCTAGAACATAGACTGTTTTTGTGTGGAAATGTCTTGAATGTTGTTGATGTGGAAATGCTCTCCAACAAAGGTCACAGACAAGGGACATGGGGAGACTATGTCACCCCAGGATCCTGGCTCTAAACGACATTCAGCAATGCAATTTATTGCTTCCCTTGTCTATGCCAACCTTGTTGATTCCGAGATTGTCATGAGTGCAGGCAACAACTACATGTTCATGCTCTCAGCCAGAGGTGGCATTGGGGCATGGACATGGCTTGACCATCCATATGGCACTGTGGGCTACTTTGTTGACACAGCAACAGGCAACAGGCAACCTGTCCAATGGGTTTTACCTTGTACCTGGGATCGACCGAATGGGTGAGCGACAAGCACTGCATTTGGGAAACCTATCTGAATCTAACCATGACTTGATTCGTGGACAGTGCAATTCATTCAAAATGCCAAGTTGTCATCAGTAACGGATCCTGATCCGTCCGACTTTGTGGTGCGGTCACTTTGGAACAATATGCATGTTTGAGTGGGGACGGGTGTCACGTGCATCAGGACCGGCACCTGTAATATCTTACATGTAGTTGGCGCTAGGGCGGTGGTCCAGATGTGGGACCCATTGCCTGAACGTTGTATCATCTTGGGGCATGATGTTTCCAGTGCGAATCAATATTGTAGCGTGGTCACCGCAACCTTCGATCTGTCCTTCGATGGGTAGAGCAAGTAAAAGGATCGCTTTTCTTACATACCTTGGACTCTCTTAGTGGTGCCTTCGGTTGAACCCGTTGGCGTCTATTCGTGCGATGCAAACAGCTCAGTATATTCCAGGATAGTTTTACAACAACTGAGCGACTACGACAAGGACAAGGAAAGGAATGCATATTTTTTTCTCTCTCTTTTTTTTCTCTTTTCTTTTTCCCCTTTGAGGAAAATCGAGGCGACAGAGAGGTAGCTTACACGATACAGAGAGAGGTCTAGTTCTGTTTGACAGCAAGCGCGACCTCCCCGAGAACGTATTCAGGAGAACCTGGGTAAGGCCATGTGTCGGGTCCGGCCTTTTGGAACGTGGGGAGCGGGGACGGGTTGGGTTCAGTCCCGATGTAAGGGTAGCGGCTTCCGACATAGAACGGCCAATTCTCGCTCCCTGCAAGAGGTTTCTCGGCAGTGTATGTGAGCGGTCTACCACATGAACAATGATTGAGCTTGTTGAACGTCGTAGTCGGGGAAGGCTTACGATAATGCGGCCACTTCGGTAGTCGCGAGCTTGAACTTGACGCTGGGTGGTGGGTACTTTCCATTGTCGTCGCACCAAGTGACCGTCAGGGTGAGGGCGGCGCTGCCCGGAAGCGCACCAGTAAAGTGGCAGCCTGCATACTGTTGGAACAATCAGCTAGTCGTGAGAATATACTTGAATTTTATACATACCGCAGGAGACTGGGTACCAATGTCGAGGCCCTAATCCAAGAGTTAGTATTGACGCTGAGAGAGCGAAGAAACGGAATCGACCTCGAAGCATACACCGTTAGGGAATATCGCGTTGTCTTCGCATGTCAAGGTCCCTGGGTAGACGAAATGCATGAGCTTCGAAGATAGCAAACATTGCTGACGAAACAACAAACATTTGGACCCAGGAGGGATGATCGGACTGTCGCACTCGATGATGATGGTCCAGAACGCGCTGGCGTACGAACCTTCGGGAATGGCAAACTGGGTCCCGCAACTCCATGTCAAGCACTTGTCGCCCGGCTTGCGAGGGCAGGGTTCCCAATTGATATTTCTGCAACATACAAGCGGGCAATTCGCACACCAATTCGCAAAGTCCTGTACTGTATCGAACGTGAGCACTACAATAACGCGAGGGACTCGAAATGAAAAGTACGAACAAGTCCGGAAATCTTCTGTCTGGTCGCTCGGCCAACTCGGATACAACTGTGAACCCTTGTACTTTTGACGTACTTCTGCAACGAGGCAGTAGTGTGGACGTGCCATCCACGATGGACCGGTAACGTCTCCTGGGTTCGGATTGGGAGGAGCGTCAATGTTCAGTGGTTTATTAAACACATAAAACTGGTTGGGGTTTGCGACAGAGATAGTTTGCTGGTCGATTGGTCCGTCTCCACCCACAACTTGACCTAAGATGGTTTCCTTTGGCCATTGAGACGGGTGGAGGACCGGATTTCCGAGAATGGCGAAGATCCTGGTCTGCACATCAATGTCCGCGATAGTGCTGTGTCCGCGCACGAAAATATAATTGTTTTCGCCTCCAACGAGCGAAACTTTGTGCTCGGTAGCGTAGTCAACACTTGGGTTCTGGAGAGCACTCCATACTCCTGGGGCGTTCAGTTCCGTACCGATAGGCTGAATGTCTGTCAAGTGGTCAGCAAGAGGATACAGGGAAAGAATAAAGGTCTGCACCAGGTGTATATCCGTACGACCCACGCGGGAAGTGGTTCGTGTTGTTCAACAGAGCCCGGAACCACCAGCCAGTGGCCGCTGGTGTCGTAGTGGGAATAGGTCCACGTTCTTCAAGTTTGGCAGGGCACAGATCGCTGGTGTAATTCTTGAACTCCCTCAGCTGTGTGGCAGAGGGGCTAGCAAGACGGAGATTACGCGTCGAGTTTGGATCGAATACAACGTTCAGTGCACCTAACAACAGTGGTTGGCCAAGAGGCAGAAGCTTCGATATTGTGGAAAGCGCGGGTAAAGATGAGGTCGCGGTCCTGAAAGCTTTGAGAGAGAGGCCAGAGTACGGCTCGAAGTGTGGATTTCCCTCAGGAGAAAATATGTTGAGCGTCAAAATCCCGTCATAAGATCCCTCGAGGGAGACATCTATATTTGCTCCGGAAGGCGACAATTTGGTGCGTGGTATATGTATCTTCCCATGGTCGTCGACCAAGGACACCTCCAGTCCAGTAGGAATTGGCGTCCCATTGTGCCACTATGATGTAAATTGAAGTCAGAATGACCACGCCCACAATAGGAAACCGAGGCTTACGCCAATCTGCAATCTGACGGGCACATTGGAACTGTTAAACATGCGGAGTCGAGTGTTGGCTGAAACGTGCTTCAAAGTAGGGTCTGCAACAGTCACCTATCAAACAAGTGGGCTTCTTTGCTTTCAGAGTAGAAAGCGAGAACTTTACGTTATAGAAGGTAAAACTTTTATCCTCAAAGAGAAATAAGAGGAGGTCGTTCACATTGAATTTCTCAAGGTCGAATAGTGGCATCGGTTCGTTTTCTGGGTTGGCAGGATCAAACTTGAACACGTGGGCAACTAAGGAGTAGGCATTTCCTGCTGTCTGAGGTGGACGGAACGATAGGGGCCCGGAAGCATCTATGGTGCACTGAGGTCAATGGCACTTCCATGCGAAGGGCAAAGAGATGCCTACATGGACCTATCTCGTCTCCACCGGGAATCTCTGTCAGGCCAGCATGATATGCGGCCCACCACACTTGTGGCCACAAGATCAGCTCGTTCGGCATGACCCTCAAAGAGGCGACGTAAGGCCCGCCCGAGCCATGACCCCGAATGTAGACGTTGTTGACATCGCCGCCGACGATTGGCATACCCGAGAATCCACGCCAAGACGTGGGGTGAACGAGTGCCTTCTGATCCGCTTTCACGCCATAGAGCGGGATGATGTCGGAGGACTGTACAAAACATCAGTTTCGTTTATGTGTTCACGCTGAACGCGACGGAAAACGACGTACAAATGACAGCGCTTTGGAATACTTCTCCGGATGGATCAGGGCATCGTCATCTGGATCTAGAACAAATTTCGGTGCCAACGACGAGAACTAACAAGATGGGGGACGAACAGTCTCTCAAGACTAGACTCGGAGGGTTTGTGGCCCTGAACATTGGTTGTTGATGAGATCGAAATGTGGAAGAGCGAGATGCTGACGAACAAAGCAGAACGCACCTTGCTTTTATACCTGCTGGATGCCCCCATATGACTTGAGAATGTCTGTCCAAAACTAGAAGACATTGTCAGCTGACTGCAATTCCGAAGAAGATACGGAACCTGGCGGATGAAGCAAGGCAGGGGTTGACGATGAATGGATCCAAAGAGGATATTTTAAGTCTCCGTCCTTCCTTTCTATCCACACTGTACGTCCGGTTCGCATAATGGACCGTGTACTTGACGAGTTCCGTAATTCGATGCGGACACCATACTTTGCACAAAGAGAGTATGCGGCGTATGTTTTATCTGTGCCCAGAGCGTTGTTCACGCCGCTACGCGCGTTTAGCTCCATTGGGACAGATCGAGATGAAGGACCCGTACACTGTCACTTGCAGCAATTTGTGAATACGTTCTAGACATGAACATGAAGCAATCAGTAGACTTCGTCAATAAGGGCACAACGTGCATATAGCAATGATACTTCCATAGGGCTAGTTCCTGACACAGCGTTTAGGGGGAGTGTCATACTAGCTACGAGTGGAAGTCATGAGAATTATGATACTGACGCCGATGACCTCCAACAACAGCAACTTGAATGAAGAATTCTGACCTTTCACCATACTATATTTCCGGTGACTCAGTGGCCCCGTGTTGCACGGTCACAATGTTTGATGCTTTCTGAAGACGTACCGCTTGAAGCTCGAAGGTTCCGCTGGGCGATGTTACAGTACTAACACAGTCCTGCGTATGAAATGGGACATCGCCGATCAATTGCAATGGGCCGAAGGATTCGAAGTCCGGTCGAAGGCACCTTGCGATCATCGGTCTTGCATACAACTTGAAATTATCACAGAGGTGGTCAAAAAAAAAAACGAGCATGCAGACTGTGAGTCGGAGATGCGGAGATTTTGTATTCCGGATCAACTGATTGCCCACGGCACCGATCGCCGTTAATTACGCAAACAAAAATATACCAGGTACCCCGGATTCAAGTTGTACGTGAGTCGCGAGATGTTTACTGACTCTCAGAATACACTCCTTCTGACTAGCAGCACGATCCCTAGGGACTAAACAATGTAAATATGTCGATCGCTGGATATAGTGAGGCAAAATGAGCAGGTGAGGTGCCCACAGAAGACGCAACTTTCCATGATATGACATGTTGCGCCACTATCAGAAACGCAAATGACATCCTGAATGCCACGTGAGTCTCATCATGGAGTCCTATCTACAGATTCATACAGGCTCCGTGACGTCTGTCCTCGTCCACTCTCCGCATACCACGTACGTTCCTCTTGTCGATTCATCGTGCCGACCACGCGCAGCGTACTGCTCATGTCTTGACACCACAAGATACTAAACATCTCATGCACTGGTAGAACACACGTCAATTTCTCTCTTTGTGCGGGGATGAGCGTACGGATTTACGCAACTCATTCAGTCAATGGACACGGCCCCGCGGACCATGCGGGGACAAGACGACGGGCGACCCGTTCAACGGATTTTACTTCGTTCCCGGAACCGATTGAACTGGCGATCTGACCAGCGTTGGATGAATACAACCCACTTGACTCCTCGGGGATAGTGCAATTCATTCAGGTGTCGTCGGTGGGGAATCCTGATCTGGCGTCCGACTTTTTTGGACGTTGTGGTGCGGTCGCTTTGGAACAATAACCATGTTTGACTCGAGGGGGGAGCGAGCGTGTGGCGCTATGAGTCTGGTGTACATGGGTAGCGACTGCTTCGAGTTTTGAACATTGTATGATCTCTATTTTGAGTGTAGATGGATGTATCTGGTACCAATCCTACAAGGAAAATGAGTTCGTTGCGCAACGAGTATTCGAATTACAACATAATGTTGAAGGATGTGCTTGAGACGAGCCCGAATTTAGGTGGTATACACGGTCCCGTGGCGATGGACAACCCGTTCTCGAAAGAAGATGGCCCAGACTTGACCTGCTTGCACCCTGATGAAGATGATTACAAAATCTGCGGCACGAAGAAAACTACTGCCTTGAAACCTAAGAGGCTATAGAAGCACATCCACTTTATGCTGCCACGCTGTCAGGATCGCTAGGAATCGCTGCGAGGGCTCGGCACACCAGACGCGTTGACGACTAGAATAGAAGACTAAATATTACATGCAAGCAATGGCGGAAGGCCGTACCTAGAATAGAAGGAAGAGCGACGGGGAAAACGACGTAATACCTCGCGCTGACAAAGAAAGACTCAGGCGTATGTCTAGTGCACGGACATTACCCTCCCTCTAGGGATTGCGTCTCGCGATCCTAAGGATACTCGAGTGCGTCAAACCAAATCTCGAAATACAATGATGGCATCCTCACCTTCCAAGACTGTGTCTACATTCCTGCCAGTCCCTCCCTTCGCCAATCCATTGTCCTTTGCATGAGCGAGTTCTGATGTTCTCTTCCATTCGCACTCTTCATGGGAAAAACCCTTCCAGTGGATCAGGTATTCGAGCTGGCCCTGACATAAATGGGAGTCAAGGATATCCTCAATCTCCTGTTCTTCAAGGCTGCTGATCAGGTCAGGAGGTGGAGGTAGGAGTTTCTTCTGTGAAGGGAACTCAGGAGAAGTGTAGGGTGAAAGGACGCACTCATTAAAGATGGGATAGATAGATTTCCACATCATGGGGAGGTGTAGTTTAAATGTGCTCTCTCCATGCTTGCTAAGGATAGTGAAGGGATCATAGTGCTTGTCGTTGAGCTTCTTGGCCAGCTGATCCAAAGCTATATGTGTGGCCTCCAGCCAAACATGGTCCCTGACTTGAAAGTTATGTGAGGGATGTTGGGTTTGATCATAGATTCACTTCATATCCTCTGCAGCTTTTGACAATGCCACTCCAACCTTGTTGTGAATTTTTATCATCTGGTCTGTGAACTCCTGTGCTGCCTTGACTGTTACAGTCCTATCAATTCAACCTTAGACATTACATCTTTCTTTCTTATCTTATCTAATCTCATCTTATCTTATCTTTCTCTAGAACATTCTCTCTCTTTCTTCCTCCTTCTCCTTGTGCCTGGACGCCCTTCACCTTTCACATATCACCTTGCGCCCAGTTGCACTCCTTTTATTCCAATCCTTGATCTTCCATTCTCCCACTGCCACAAGGTAGTGGTTTTCTTTTAATTAATGCTGCCACATCCTCATTGCAGCCTCACGCATCAGGCATGCTGATGCTTCCATTTTTCTAGATCATTCCATGGGCTGTGTGCCTCAAGGACTATGCATGGTAGCCTCATGGACCCAGCATGTAGTTACCTTGTATATCTAGTCATTGGTAGATTAGGGCCAAACAAGGCCACACCCCTAGATAGTATATAAACCCCATGAATGCAGTGACCAAAGGGCAGTTTTGTCCTTTTGGTCATTCCAAGCCAAAGGCCTTCTCCCTTAGCTCTTCGTCCACTCTATTAAGCAACCTTAGTACTAGACCCTTAAGTGTGGTCACAGGCTGGTTGTTTCATTAGGACAAGACTATTGTATGCTAACCTTGCTTAATCTAACAGGATAGAAGTGGATCCTTACAGGTAGATGAAGAACAAGAAGTAATGATGCTCATATATAACACCCCTATATCGTGCTAACCTATACCACAAGTGCATATTAAAGCTACAGTGATCAAGGCATCACTAAAGAAGTCTAGTGAGTGCCCACAGAAGCTCCACAGTAGAGCAAGTCGATGAGCAGCTGGCCTTGTCCCCACAAGTCAGGACACCAAGGCAGGGAATGAGCCTGGGAACTGTGCTCAACAGAGTTGCACAAGTTGCACCCATTCCTGCCTGTCTGCCATACATCCCCACTTCTAGGAGGAGAAGTAGGAGAGGTGTCATTCACAGAAGTACTTCCATCCCCTTCCACATTTGCCACAAGCTGGCACTACAAGTATTGCAGAAGATGTTGTGCACTTAGAACAAAAACCCTTGCAGTGCATGCCCAAGCACTGGCGATGATAAAATGTGGAGGTGGAACAGAAGATGGATCCTCACACTAGGCCTCAAAGTGAGATGCTTGAATAACCAAGTGGATTAGACTGGGGGCATTCACTAGTTGAGTGTCTACCTTATATACAAGTATAGGTAAGGTTAAAGCAGAGCTCGAACTCTATGAAGAGATAAGATCTATTAATGCTATAGGTCCACATCAAGAATGAGTCATGATTAGTCAGCATGATGTCATGGTGATGTCATAATGATGTTATGTCTAATAATAGAAAGATAAGAGATAAGCAATAAGAGATAAGGGTCTAGACTTATGACATCATTGGTGGCTGTAAGTCACATGACCTGAAAAAGAAAGGGAAAAGAAAGGTCAAGTGTTGGATTTGAACTCTGGCATCAAGTAGGATAAGAAAGTGTAGGAAAAGTGTAGGAAAAGTATAGATGTAGGGATGAGTTTGTAAGACTACACTCCCCCTAGGAACTTATATTCCAGGCAAGTCAATGTAAAGGGAGTACAATATTCAGGGCTGAAAGGATGGAAGAGAGAGGAGAAATCTGCAAACAAAATACCACACATGTTATAAGGAGCGGAGGGATGACAATGATGGAAAGACTTGATTGCTTCAGCTGCATGGAAGAGGTGAGCCTCTGGTTTCCATGTGTGATCCATCTCATCCCAACCTTTCCAATGGATGAGGTATTCAAGACCAGTAGGAGTTAAGCATGACACAGCTAAGTAGTCCACTTCAAATTCTTCAGTTCCTTTGGTATTAACCACCACTGTTACGAACTCGCCCTCTTTCCCTACACTTTGCTACACTTTTCTTATCCTACTAAGGTTGACAGTTCGAACCCCACACATGACCTTTCTTTTTCCTTTCTTTTTTCAGGTCACATGACATGAGTCCAGACCATGACATTATGATGACATCATTGCCATGGCAACCATCTTTTGCCATGCCATCCATCATTTGTTATAGTAACCATCACTTGTCATAACAACCATCTTTCGTCATAACAACTGATCTGACTCATCCTATTCAAGCTCCCTCTTAACCTTATATTGTACATGTATAAATAGTAGACTGACTGAGTGGTTGCCCCTCAGTCTAATCCACTTGGTTATTCAAGCTCTCTGCTTTGAGGCCTAGTGTGAGGATTAACCTGTCTCGTTTCTACTCTTTCATCACCAGTGTTACACTTGCCTAAGTGTAGCCCTTTCTTATGGTCGAGGGCAAGGGTGTTGGATCAAGTCCAAGCGAAGGTTCGACCTTGGTGGTGCGAACGTACTACTGACGCCTTGGTAGGTCGTTCAGGGATAAGGTAATACCCTTCACAAGTGAAGGATATTCTTCGTGGTGCAAGAGAGGAGCAGGCACTCAGATAGTAGCCTGAAGACTAAGAGAGAGAGAGAGAGAGGATGATATTGAGCGCGATGTAGAGAATACAAAGGGAGCCCAAGCTGGGGAGCTATGGACTGAGGTACAGGGTTTATATAGATAAAAGGTAAGGTGCTGACTAAGCGGGTGGAAAGCCTTAGAAGGTGAAGGAACAAGAGGAGTCAGAGATAAGAAAGGGAAGGCCGTGTGTTACAGTTTGGCCTCAAACTGGGCTGGATTCACCAGCTGAACACCCGGCAACGAGCACCTGTACATTTCATTCTTTTTCTTCATCTTCCTAACTACCCCGGAGGGACCCGCCAACCCTCAGATTACCACCCTTGTCCCAACCCTTCACCGGGTATGCTCGGGGACTTGGGGTAGCCAACGGACCTCCTCCTACTTCCTCTCTGGTACGCGTCAGCCTTCTTCCCACGAAGCCGCACTCTTCGGATGCATAAGTCCGCACACGCGGCAGCACATCACGGTACGCATCAGCCTTCCTCCAGGGGAGCAG
>JBBPMK010000698.1:0-10740 GCA_038090295.1 Boletus semigastroideus | reverse complement strand
CCCCAGATAACCCATACTCCCGCATAACCCATAGCATTTTTGGTTTCCCAAAACCCTCTAACTCACCATACAACCTCCCAGATAACCCATACTCCCTAATAACCCATGGTTTTTGGCTTCTCTCGAGAGGTATCTGTTATGAGAGAGTTGATTGTACTTGCGAACTGCCAAAGACGTTGGACCACGTGGCTACAGACAACCGGCGTATTGACTTGGCGAGTAATTAATTAATAAAGGAATCGCAATGAACATAACGAGAACGTGGCAGTCCGCCGGCCTAGACACGAAACACCTCAAAGACCCACGTGAATGAAGGGAATCCAGTCGGAAAACAACACGTCCTCGTCCTCTCGAAGACGCTCCATAGCTTCATGCAGCGCTCGCGCAGCCTCCCGATAATCCGACCTTGCACCGTTCCGAAACAGATATGCGTACACGCCCTCCGCCACGTCTGGCGCAATCCTGTCGCTGATCGACCACATCGTGCCGATGACGCCCCCGTACCCTGCAAACAACATCCCTGCCGCGATATGAACCGCCTCGTCGGAAAGACCCTCGTCGCCCGTCGCGGTCTGACACGCAGAAAGGAACGCGAGCCCTCGCCGGGGTCGCGACAAGGCGATGATATCCGATATTTTCAAGCGCCGCCCGTGAGCGAGACACAGACCGCTCTGGGTCGGATGCGAAACGTCTTGGATTCCGTGGCATGCAAAATGGACCCAGTCTGCGTCTTTCATCATCCCTAGCACTTCTTCGACGGTGCCGTCCGCGGGCTCCACAAACGTGGCACGAGGCGAGCTTGAAGGTAACTTCTTGATTATCGCTGATATGTGTTGCATCTCTGGAACTACACCTGGAAGCTTACCATGGCCGTCAGATGTCGGTTGACGAACAGCGAGAAGGCGGATGTCCTCGCTGGGAACTGCGAAACCGGGTGAGGGTGCGAGAACGGCAAGAGTGGGAATGTATGACGAGACCACGAAGTCGAACACTTTGTGTCCAGGCCCCTCGAACTGGGGGTCATAAAAGCCAGCCGCATGGAGAGGAAGGAATGTCAGAGGGCCGGTCGGGCACCAAAATATACGCGATAGACCTCCTGGTGACTTTTGGAGGTAGCGATGAGCGGATGAACTGCAAATCCAAGTGACTGATATGACTTACTGAGAATGCTAATGCATCCAGGACGGGTTTGACGATGCACTTCCAAATCGGCGCCAAAAAGAATTTCCAGCCGCTGCGCTCCCGTGGTACGGGTCGCCCAACCCTGCTATCAGAGCGCGTGACGCGAGCTTCACGAAGGAAACCCTTCATAAGGTTCTGAAAATCAGTGGCTCGCTTGAGAGAGAAATTAGGGAGTGGGACATGAATTGGATGGTCCAAGTTTTCGAGGACGATCAGCGCATCGCAACGGCTTTCTGCAACATTGATGAGGACAATTGGACCCGAGTGTGCTGAAGCGCGGAGCCGAGAGAAGTCTTTGGGGAGCAGGAATCGCTCAAAACCAGGCAGGTGTCGGATCTCTCGGAGCAGATTATCTCGATCGATCGCGAGTTGACGTTGTCTCCCAGCCTCATCTTGCAAGGAAGCACGACGCGTTGCAGATTGAGGCTCTTCCGATTCGGAAAGTGTCGACAAAAATTCGCGGGTAGCGCCAGCACTATCAAGCGCGGTGGAAAGTTCACGAAGCTTACGTGCGTGATCTGGGTGAACGGACGACAAGTCCTCGTACGAGCCGCGCAGCTGAAGCATCTCCCACCAGACAACTGAACGACCTCGTTCGAGCCACTCTACGGCAAGTTGTGGGTTTCCCGAGTCCAGAGCCGTTGCAGCTGCTTCCCGTACAACATCAGCGCTTCGCTGGAGTTCAGAGTACCGGAGGGTTAATGAGTTCCCGACCCATGCAAGTTGAGGGAGGAGGTTAATTGCCACAGAATATGCGCGGAGAAGAGAAGGGTGGTTTATGCGCCGAGCACATGAGATCCATTTCTTTGACGCATGGAAACGAGCAAGAATGGGGCCAATAGGGGAGAAAGCAGCGTGCGAAAAAATGGAAATTGCGTCCTCTAAATCCTGTTTATTCGCAATGTGATTGAAACGAGTTTCAAAACAGTCCCCAAGACTGTCAAGACGTCGGGATCGGAGGGGGTGATCATGGGGGGTGATTTCCACAGCGTCCCTTAGACTCGAGATCGCAGCATCAAGATCACTCAGGTCCCGGAAGCACTCAAAACGAACAAGGAAGACATCCCCGAGATTGGTAAGATAACAGGATTTTTCGGGGTGACCATTGGAGACGAGGTTCACAGCAGACCTCACGTTGACGATTGCAGCCTCGAGATCACTGGGGTCCTCAATGCACTCGAAACGACTTTTGAAGGACATCCCGAGATTATTGAGATAAGCACATTTGCGAGGGTGGTCCTCAGGGATAAATTCTACAGCATCCCTGAAGCTTGAAAGTGCGACCTCGAGATCTTTCAGGTCCCCGAGATACTCAAAACGCATGAAGAAGGAGCGACCGAGATTCAGAAAATAACTGGATTTGGCTGGATGATCTTGAGGGGTAAACTCAACAGCATCCTTGAGACTCGAAATTGCAGCCTCGAGATCATTTAGGTCCCCAAGACGCTCGAAACGAACTGTGAGGGCGATTCCGAGACTGCTAAGATGATCAGGTTTGTTGATGTTCTCATCAGGGGTGATCTCTAAAGCCTTCCTGCAGTTCGATACAGCTACCTCAAGGTCACTTAGGTCCCCAATGCGCTCAAAACGAGCAAGGAAGCAATTCCCGAGGTTTTTGAGACGAATGTGTTTGTTGGGGTGACCATCAGGGGTGATTTCCACAGCATTCCGTTGGCTCAAAATTGCGGC
Source organism: Boletus semigastroideus (assembly GCA_038090295.1). Classification (NCBI taxonomy): domain Eukaryota; kingdom Fungi; phylum Basidiomycota; class Agaricomycetes; order Boletales; family Boletaceae; genus Boletus; species Boletus semigastroideus. Next base: position 7,869 of record JBBPMK010000698.1, on the reverse strand, counting down.
CTCAAGGTCGCTCAATTCCCCGAGACACTCGAAACGAATTTGAAAGGCGATCCCAAGGTTGGTTAGGAGTTCGATGGTGGAACCATCAGGACTGGAGTTCACAGCATCCTTGAGATTCAAAATTGAAGTCTCGAGATCACTTGGGTCCCCGAGACGCTCAAAACGAGCTATGAAGCAGGTCCCGAGACTGGAAAGACAAGTGGATTTATCAGGATGACCAACAGGGATGAGTTCGACAGCATCCTTGAGGCTCGAAACTGCGCTCTCGATATCACTGAGGTTCCCGAGGCGCTGAAAACGAGTGAGGAGGGAGTTCGCGAGATTGTTAAGATGACTCGGTTTGGAGGGGTGGCCATGAGGGGTTGAAGCCAAGGCAGCTCTGAAGTTCGAGACTGCAGCCTCGAGATCGCCCAAGTCCCCAATACGTTTGAAACGAGCGTGGAAGGAGAGCCCAAGAGACTCAAGCCAGCTAGATTTGTTGAGAAAAGCGTTACGAATGGGTTCCACGACATTTCCAAAGGTTGTAATAGCGGCATTGAGATCGCACAGATCCCCAGAGTGTAGAAAACGAGCTCTAAAAGAGCTCCCGAGTATGAAAAGATACGTGGATTTATTGGAGTGACCGTGAGGGATCAATTCCACCGCATCCCTATGGCTCGAGATTGAGGTGTCGAGATCCTTCACGTCCCCAAGACGCCCGAATCGAATTTTGAGTAAGGATCCGAGCTTTCTAAGACAATCACCTCTGCTAGGATGACCGTAAGGGATGAATTCCACAGCATCTTTGAGGTTTGAAATCGCAGCTCCGAGATCGCTCAGGTCGGCATTACGCTTAAAACGATCTATGAAACAGTCCCCAAGACTCTCGAGACGGCGAAATTTATTGGCGTGATCACGGGGGGTAAGGTCCATGGCATCCTTGAGGTTTGATATTGCGGCGTCAAGATCGCTCAGATCCCCAAAGCGATGGAAACGAATTCTCAAGGAGTTCCCGAGAGCATCAAGATAAGCTCGTTTGTCGAGAAAGCCATGAGGGATGAGTGATACGACATTCGTGAAGCTTGAAATCGCATCTTCCAGATCGTTCGGGTCTCCGATGCACTGAAACCGAGCGAGGAAAGAGCTTCCAAGATGTCCAAGACTATTGTATCTTCCGGGATGATCATGAGGGATGATGTCAACAGCATCCCTGAGGCTCGAAATTGCAGCCTCGAGATCGCTCAGATCCCCGACGTGCTCAAAACGAGTCACGAGGGAGTTTGCGAGATCGTTAAGACGGAAATACGTGCCGATATGACCATGGGGGGTCAAGCCTACGACGTCCCAAAGGCATGCAATCGCAGCCTCGAGGTCACTCAGGTCCCCGAGCTGCTCGAAACGAATTCTGAGGCAGTACCCAAGATCACTAAGACGGGCAGGTTTATCAGGATCGCTTTGCGGAGTGAAGTCCAGAGCCTCCCTGAAACATGAAATTGCAGCTTCAAGGTCGCCCAGGTGCCCAAGGCACTCAAAGCAAGTTCTGAGCAAGTTCCCAAGATTGCTGAGACGACGAGATTTGCGGAGGTCACTACAAGGAGTCAAGCCTACGGCATCCTCAAGGATCAGAATTGCGGAATGAAGATCACATACGTCCCCCAGGTGTAAGAAACGAGTGTGGAAGGCATCTCCGAGTGCGTCAAGACAGTTGGGTTTGTTGGGGTGATCATGAGGGGTAGACATCACAGCGTCCCTGAAGCTTGAGATTGCCGCCTCAAGATCACATGGGTCCCTGACGTGCTCGGAACGAGTCTGGAGGGCAATTCCAAGATTGATAAGGAAAGCAGGTTTCTCGGGGTGACCACGAGGGTTGAGTCCCGCAGCATCCCTAAGGATCGAAATCGCAGCCTCGAGATCACTCAGGTCCCTAAGACTTTCGAAGCGAGTTCTGAGGGACAATGCGAGATTGCTAAGACGAGTAGGTTTGTTGTGGTGATCATCGTGTGTGTTCTCCACGGCATCCTTAAGGTTTGAAATTGCGGCCTCGAGATCGTTGATGTCCCCAGAATGCTCGAAACGAATTCTGTAGCAAGTCCCAAGATTGCTAAAATAGCCAGGTTTGTCGGGGTGACCAGCATGGGTGAGTTCCACAGCATCCCTGAAGTTCGAAAGTGCTGCTTCAAGATCGCTCAGCTCTTCAAAGCGCTCGAATCGCCATAATAATACCACTCCGAGACTCGCTAGCCCTTCGAGACGTTGAGTATCTCTGACCCAAATGGTTCCAACACCTTTCTCCAAATGTGTGATCGGATTCTGGTTTGTTGAGAATAGCATTGAATGTAATTCCGCTTTTGATTGACTTGTCACTCGGATCCGGTCTGCTCTTTGTCCACGCTTGGCATGTAGTTGGAGCAGGAATATTGCGCATCGGTGCTCATGACTCCCAGGATAGCTGTCCTCCACCGCCTCACGCAGCAGTGTCTCTGCCTGTATCCCATTGACTTCATCTCCTTGCTCCTGGAATCGAGCAAAATGCGCCATAGCCATTTGAAACAACGTTGAAGGTCTCTCACGGCGACCGATGGGACGGGTAGCACGCGCATCACGATACAACCGAACGGGGATCTCAGGGGAAAGTTCCTCGAGTTGACAACAGGCGAGTTTCGCCATCGCGAGGTTCGGCAGAATGGAAGCATAACAGGGATGGTCCCCTGGAGATGCATTCAACGCATATATGAACGCAGAAACAGAAAACCCCAGAGCTTGTTTCACCCCGAGTTTCCAGTGACGCAAGAGATCATTATTCATTACATCCTCCAGGTCACCTCGAGAGGATGTGGTTGGCTGTGGAAAATACTTAGCGAGGATGCTGTGTCATCAGTCACCTACTTACGCATGGTAGTAAAAGGACAGACGCTGAAGCATTACTGCTGTCGTCCTTGCATCGTTTAACATTCACAAAAATGAACGAACACAGTGATACGACATCTCCGACCTTTACAAAGAAGGTAAACGCTATCATGGCGTGAGTACACCGGTACGTTGTGCATAATTCACTGCGACTCACGAATGCGTTTCGCGCCGCGGCCTAATGGCTGTGCCACGGTGATTGTCGATTGTTGTAATTGTTCCCCTGCACCCAACATTGGCTGAAGTTCGGAGTATGCATAAAGCTCAAAGCAGATAGTTGATGTATCCGACGGTCTGAGCGTTGTATAAGCACCGATCAAAGTCAGAGGGGGTAAACTCACATTGAGATCGGCCCACCCCATCCGGTGACACTGTCATCTACTGTGGAAGCCTTGTCTCCAGTTCTCCATTCAGGGACGCCATGTTGTAGGAGGACGTAAAAGCCTGCGGGAAGGCGCTGAAGGCTGGCGGCGGCGTCTGTTGCTCGAATATCTTGCATGGGCGTTAGACATTGTGAGCCAGACGGCATACATGTGCGGACTTGCTGGTTTTTGCCGTGTCCATGGCGCGGATCAGAAGTTCCAGGTGTTGTCCCATCGTCCTGTTGGGCATGTCAGTGGGCGAAGCAGGGCTAGGTAGGTCTCAAACTCCTACGGTCAGGACGTTGGATCGCGAAGCCAATAATTCAACTTGTCGCTCCTTTTCGTCGGTGTCTGATTTGCTAACCATTAGTGGAAGCGAACGAGAGGTGTTGCACTTTGAAGCGAGGGACAGAACTGCAATGCTTGTAACTTGGCTGAGTCCACAACAAACCTCGCCTGCGATCACTAGAACACTGCCATGATAAAGAAAGAAGCTAGCGCTTGACCGAGGGACGGCGGCCGTCGACGGAGTGAGGTCCGGAGTGGCAATGAAGAGCTATGTGACTCGGTCTTGAAACACTTTCATAAGGTCATCTGTATTGAGATGTCTTCGGGGCTGTCCTGACGTGGGTTGAAAGGCCCTTTCAGTTCTACAACTAGATTCCCACGGCACCATGTACCGATCAAACCGATCAGTAGGTCATGTGACACGATTGAAATCGCGCAACCACGTGACCCCCCCGTCTCTATCTTGAACGATGCCAGCCCGGACGACCTCCGTCGCGGAAGCTCTCCCCAAAATCTTTGACCAAGTACAAACGACGACCGCGAATCACCAGAAAAACGTCGTCGCGCTACACAAACTCCACCTCGACACCGCCGCGTTCACAGAATCTATCCATGGCGGGCGAAGCATCAAACTCACTGGCGAACACCTCTTTGAAGACACGTTTATCGACATGCTTTGTCGCATCATCGTCGTCAAGAAGGGCGTCTCACAGGCAGACCGAATCATCAAGTTTGTTGGCGCATACATCTTTTATTTGAATGCGAAAAGTGAGCATGTTTCGTTTCTGTGGTTGGTCGTATCATACATGGTATTGTATTCAGTTCCAGAGACGAGGAAAGAAGACGACGAGGAAGACGACGACGACGATACCCCCGCAGCACGCTTCATCGCGCGTCTCCTCAAATTTCTCCTCAAAGGCTTCGTCGCAAAGGACAAGATTGTCCGTTACCGTTGTGTCCATTTGCTCACGGAAATGGTCGCCCGCCTCGGTGAAGTAGAGTACGCGATCCGTCATTTTGTCTAACGCTCGCACCCATGTACTTGACAGTGAGGACGTTTACAATATACTGAGGGCTGCCTTCATCGAGCGCATACACGACAAAGAAACGCCTATCCGCGTACAAGCAGCTGTCGCACTCTGCAAACTCTGTGGCTCGGAAGACCCCTCAGATGTCGACGAAGGGGAGCAGACCGCTGTCGATGTCCTTCTCAACACTCTTAGTCGTGATCCCGCAGCGTACGCGCTTCCTACCCTTTGTCACTTGTCTGTCTGACCCAAACGACGTCAACAGTGAAGTTCGCCGCGCGGCTCTTCTCAATATTCCCATCTCAAAATATACCTTACCCGCCATTCTTGCTCGCTCGCGCGACACCGACACCGTCATGCGTCGCCTGATCTATTCTGTGGTCCTCGAGAAAAACTGCACCACCAAGGATACTTCTGTCATAGGTCCTCTTCATCCACGCTTTCTGACTGTTGCTGAAAGGGAACTCATCGTTCGCAATGGGCTTGGTGACCGTGAAGCTGCAGTCCGCTCTGCCGCAGGGTCACTCCTCGGTGCCTGGGTCGATGTCGTCAGGGGATCAACCAAGGACGAAGAAGAAACCAACATAATGGATGACGTATTAGCCTTCCTTGGCCTGTTTGACCTCAGGGAGAACACGGTCGCAGAAGATGCACTGCTGAGCATATTCGCCACACGCGTTGACATATTCGACCACCTCGAGTTCAAAGGTGTGTATATGCACCGTTCTATCCCTGACACTCATTCATTCGCGTCTGAAAGATACATTTTGGGATGAATTGAATCCAGAGAAGGCGTTCTTGGCACGTGTGTACGTGGAACACTGCATTGCAACTGATGATCAAGCGAAACTGGACGTATCCCTTCCCGTCGTGACCCATCTTGCCCACCACATACACGACGTTCACACCAAGTACCAAGAGGACGTCGACGCCTTCTTCCAAGAACAAGCGTTACGCGAGCTCGACGCCGACGAACGGCCCGACGACGACATGGACGAGCGTCTCAATGCCGCCCTGCTGGATGTCGAGTTCGTGCTCTCGGAGATGCTCAAGCTCGCCGTCAATCTCGATTATGCGGACGAAATTGGGCGGCGAAAAATGTTCCAGTTCGTACGGGAGATGATCGGGCAGGAAAGCTTGCCTGAAGGGTTGATGGCACGGTGTTTGGACGTGTTGAGGGTGTTGTCTCCGAGCGAACGGGATCTGATTCGGGTCGTCGTGGAGGTGGTGCACGAGTTGAGAGACGAGCGGGAGGATGAAGGAGATGAAGGAGAAAAGAATGGTGACGGCGATGACGGCGCCGAGGACGATGTGACTGCAAGCGTCGCCAAGGCACCCAAGGCACCGAAACCACCAAAGGAACCCTCACCTGAGGAACAGGCACGAGCTGACGAGCTCGATCTCCGATGCTTGTCCCTCTGTATTGGCATGCTGGAGCGCGTGAATGGCGTACGTTGATCTTGCTCCCCGTTAAAGATCGTTGCCACTCAGCTTGATTCTCCTAGACCTTTGAAGAGAACTCGACATTGGAAGGTATCTTGGGCGAACTGATAGTGCCAGCCGTCAAGCGGAAGGAACTCGCGCTCCGCGAAAAGGGACTTGTGTGTCTTGGACTATGTTGTCTTATTGCACGCGTAAGCCCCGTGCCTTGTTCTCTTTTCCTCCATCGCGATGCTGAAAGGAATCTTGATTCTAGCGTATGGCTCTCAACTCGTTCCAACTCTTCTTATCTCAACTGCAATCCACCCCTGAAGTGCTCAAGTCGTGCGTGCTGCAGATCGTGTTTGACGTGTTGATGGTACACGAACCGGATTTCTTGGGTAAGAGTGGCGTTGGGGTGCGTCTCGTTCCAGCCGCGTCATGACAACGATTAAGCGTAACTAGGGTGAACGCATCGTCGAGTTTCTGCTCCAAGTACTCAACCAGGAAGAGGCGGAAAAAATCCAGGCTCTGCTCTGCATTGGGCTGTCCAAACTCATGTTGGCAGGCATGGTATCAGACGAACGGGTGCGGTTCTGCTGAACTATCGGGGTGACGTTCGTTTTCTGAAATGCGTGCACGATAGGTGCTCAAGAGTCTCGTCGTGGCCTACTTGTCGCCCGACACGGCCGACAATCAAGAGTTGCGCCAATGTCTGGCCTATTTCTTCCCCGTGTACTGTTACTCGTCGAGCGCGAATCAGAAACGGATGCGTCAGGTACGTCGCGTCACGTTTATCCGAACCGACATCCAACGATTTACCCGCCGTAGATCTCCATACCGATATTTGAACAACTCGCCGATGCGACGCGCGATCTAGAGGACGATCAGGAAATGGTATCGCCCGCCCAGATCATAGGCATGTTTGCCGATTGGACCGATCCGCGAAAGGCCATGTACGTCGACTGGATTATTTTCTGCACGCACGCATGATGAATGATGTCTTCAAGTGAGGTGGAGGGCCAGACGATCGAGGATGGAGTGCACCTCGACTTGGCCGAAAATGTGCTCAAGGCTCTGTTCAAGGATGACATTCATAGTGCGTCGTCGACCGTGTTGCGTACTTGCGGGCGATGCTGATGCTGATGCTGATCGTAGGGGAAGACACGAAAGTGTTGTGTCAGATCTTGGGGCGGTTACATCTTCCCGACAAGGTCGACGACGACAAGATTAAGACGATCAAGTTGTTGGTCCACAACGTCTTTACGGTCCGTCTCTCCCCTCTTACTCGCGTTCGTACCCTCTAACGCACTGTCCTCCCCGCAGCGCCGACCGGTGAGAGACGCCTCTGCGCGCAACGCGCTGTCTAAATTCGACACGACGATCAGCAAGAAATACGCCGACAAATTGGCCGGGTTTAGCGAGGAAGAATACCGACAACTCGAGCAGCTCGAAGAGTTGTTCAAGTTTTTGGACGAGATCGTGCCGTTGGACGACGGCGAAGAAATCGAATTCCCGAGAACGCGGGGACGGAAACGGTGCGTGCGCAGTTTTGGTGTGGTGTGTCCACTGGCAGAGGGTGACTGACAGCGTTGGCTAGACGATCGGAGAGCGTGATGACGGAAACCACCACGGAGAGCAGTATGGTGGAGGATGGGAGCGTCGGGTCGGCGCAAGGGAAGGGCAAGGGGAAGCAAACCAAGTGCGTTGCGGTGTCCTCGGGTGTTTCTGACGTTGGCGTTCGCTGACACGGTTGTGAATTTGACAGACGACGGCGGGTATCGAGTTCCGACGAGGACGACGAGGACGACATTGATGATGACAATAACGTGACGCATGCACCGGCGCGGACGCTTCCGAAGCGGGCTGCGTGCGTGTTCTGTTCG
>JBBPMK010000697.1:0-10760 GCA_038090295.1 Boletus semigastroideus | reverse complement strand
TTCGAGCCTGCAGTTATAGACCCTCGGATGTAGTCCATCCTCTGGGTTGCGCTGGGCCTCCGCCTTGAGCCACCATCCTCTCGGATGGACCTTATCAAACGGGCATCCACCGCCTCTAGTCGCCAGGCCGCTTACTTGGGTAGCCGCCTGGGCTAGTCGTATAGTATTCCCTAGATCTCCCCTCTCAGTCGTCTGACTTCCTCTTTCGCGTTACCACGCTGGTAGGGGTCCACCGTCACCAAACCCCTCCCATCGCGCATCCCCCTCCTCCTTACCCAGGACGCACTGGTCATCGGAAGTCTACGCATCTAGGATGAAGCCACTCCTCATTTCCTCACTTCGCCGGACATCAAGAGTTCGCAGTGAGCGTAACAGATTGTACATCTTTTAGCTTTTTTGGTTGCAGCTATTCCTGAATTCCATCTACCTTCTTTTCTTGCATTTCAATTCCTTCTTTTGAAACCATCATGCCAAGAAAGTCTACCTTCTTTTGTGAGAATTTGCATTTCAATGGTTTGACATACATATAGGTTGTTCACCTTTAACCTTCGAAACACTTCTTTGACAATCTCCTGATGTTCTTCAATCATTTTTCCTGATGTGAATATGTTGATGTCATCCATGTAAATTAGTACCATCATCCACATGTCATTAAAGATGTCGTTTATCATTTGTTGGAATGATCTGGCAGAATTGGCTTTTCCAAAGTATATTACTAGGGGTTCATATGCTCTGATTGGTGTGACAAATGCTGCTTTCCATTCATTACCTTCTTTGATTCAGATGTTATTGTAACCCCATCTGAGATCTAATGTTGTAAACATATCCACATTCTTTAGTCAATTGACCAAATCAGAGATGAGGGGTAATGGATAGGCATTTTTGATTGTGCCTTCATTTAAGTATCGGTAATCCATTACTAGTCATCATCCTCCATCTTTTTTGGGAATAAAGAATACTGGGGATGTTTGGGGGGATTTTGATGGCTGAATATTTCCTTTCTTTAATTTGCCATCCATGAAATCTCTAACCACTTTCATTTTTTCATCACTCATCAGAATGATCCTGCCTTTCTTTGGTACAAAATCTTCTTTTAACTCAATTGCATGATCCCATGGTTTTCGTAAGGGCACCTGTGATGCTGTGCTTTGAGAAAAAACATCTAAGAATTCATGATAGCATTCTGGTACTTGCTTCTTTACTTCATCTTCATCTTCAAGGACTTGGAACGTCTTTTGTTCTCATATATTCAGGTGGTTATTTAGTTCATGGCAATCCTCCATGAAATTCCAATTGGTGATTGTTTTTTTGACCCAATCTATGTTTGGATTGTGTTGTAATAACCAATCATATCCAATTAGTATCAAGTGTGTTCCTAACACGGGTGCGTGGGCTTCCACTACTTCTGAGTGTCCCTGAATACTGATGACAAGTGTGACTGTGTGTGTGACTATTCCTATTCCTTGAGTTCCATCTGCATTCCTTGTGGTTTGCAGATCTCGTAATGAAGTCGTTTCCATGTTGAGTTCTTTTACTACTGTTTGATCTATGAACATGTTGCAGCATCCGCTATCTAATAATGCAGTGGTTTGATAAGGTTCCCATTTTCCTTTAATAGGAATCCTTATATTGACTTCTACTTCCATGCATGTTTCTTTTGACCGATGGGGAAATACTAGTAGAACTTTAGATTGAATATTACATATTTTTTCTATATATAAGGAAAGGGAATTAAGCACACTGTTTTTTACTTCTGGCGCTGAGCCCTTCAAGGGACTCCCTTCAGAAGAAGACTTAATTACATGACTATGAGACTGACTACCTGTTATACAACTGCTTGTGATAAGAGACCAAACCGATTCAGAGTCCTTTGGTCACTCAGAAGTTTTCCCCTTATTTCTGAGCAATACTAATTTAAAGCCTTGGCTGCCTTTTCCAATACATCTATTTTATCCTGCATCACAGCTATTTTCGCATCTTTTTCTTCTTTGGCAATCTGTATCTGTGAGGGGGAAGAAGGGGGATTGGATTGTTGCTCTGGGTCATACCAAGTATTGGTGCATGCATTGAAGAACATTTCTCTGGTCTGCTGTTGCCTAGGACTAGGGCATTGTCATTTAACATGTCCTGGATTGTTACAGTTCCAGCATATCATGGGTGGTCGTTCTTTAGTTTGTTGGACCAACGTGTCCATGGGTGCTCCTCTACCTGGTTGAGTGCCGGTTGTGGTGAACCTTGGTGGTGGTGGACCATTAGAAGGTGGGTAGAAGTATTGATGTTGGTACAGGTATGGGTTTGATTTTTTGGTTTGTACCCATTCTGACATAGGTTGTTCAATATTCATGTGTTAGTACATCTTTCCTAGCTTGATGTACTCCTCCATAAGCTGGTCTACATCTAGTCCATCTACATTGACTTGTAAGTATGCTTGGTATTAGATCTTTCGACTGATGTTTTGCTTTAACGACTCCTTAGTATATGATGGTTCAATCTCCAAGTCGATTTGTAAGATTTTGAACTTTTGGATATAGTTCACTATTGGTTGTCCATCTGTCTGTTTTAGGTGTTGTATTGCCTTCAAGGCTTCATGGGTAAGAATGTCTACTTGGAAGTAACTTTTGACTTCTTTTTCCAGCTTGTTAAACATTGGCCATGCTGCATCTCCTATTTTGAGTATGTCTTCTGCTTTAGCATAGGAATCAGTGATTTCCATATATGTACTTTTGCAATGTTAAGAAGGCAAACCCATCAGTCTTCTCTTTGAAATGAGAGAGGATAGCAATTGAGTGGAGTTTGTCATTTTTCCATTTTTGTTCTTTAACCCATAAGGTAAGGTTTAACCACCATGATCGGAACTTCTTTTTGTCTCCTTCCCACATTCCAGGGTCAAGGATTTTCTTTGTTATGTCATCCTTTTTTTTCATTCTATGCTTCTAATAGCTTAGTTAACACTATTGTGAGATCATCATTGGAAGACATTGGTGGAGGGATTGGAGGATACTATGGGAATGGGAAAGGGTAGATTGGTGGAGTTTGCAGTGTGGGTGGAGTTCCAAATCTGGGTTGTACTTCTTCGCTACTGCTCATGCAAGTAGGATTTAACGGATCATTGTTAACTCTTCCTATACTACCGGTAATCTATTGTGTATGGTAGGTGTTTCTTGTCTAGTGGTTACTACTAATGAGATGGCTGTGCATAACAGAAAAAGAACTATGGAGAGAGTGGCAACTACTGCAGGTTCCAGTTTTAATAAAAGGAATATTTCTTTAGTCCTTTGAGGTATCTTTTTGTCCTCAAGTAACTCTTGTACCCGTAGTCCTCGTTATGTTCTAACCTGTCTTTCCAAGTGTTCTTTATGTATAGTTTTATATTTCTTTGGTTATATGCTCTCACTAGAGCCAGGTATTGTTTGCAAATTGGATTAGGGGGAGGGGGAGAGTCGAATTCTGCCCAGTATGCACAGATGTATTCTGGTGTCCTTTCTGGGGTTTTCTCCTTGATGGAAGGAATGTGTATGGCTGTGCAAGGCAGTATTCTAAGGTGTTCCAGTTTTTCTTTTTAAGCCCAAGCTTCATCTTGGTCCTGATTTCAGTTGTTGTCTAGACTGGGTTCTGTGGCGGGTCTTCTTAACATTAGACCAAACTTTGCTTCAAAGACTAGAGCCTTGAACTGAAGACCACCGTAGTTGAGGATACAGTTGAGACAATATGTGACGAGGGTGATGAAAAGGAAAACTAAGATGCAGAAGGTCTCAAAGTTCATAGATTTGAACTGAGATCAATGGAGGGAAGGGAATGCAAAGTAGGAAGTGGAGTGATGAAAAAAAAACTTTGGACAGCTCCTTATCAGCTTGCTGTAACAAAAACTCTGGGTTTATAGCCCACAAGAAATACCCCAATAACATGGGTAACTTCTTCTACTATTGTAACTATTGTAGTACTTTGTAAAAACTGATGTGCTACCTTGCAGTTTGCAGCCATGGAATATCAGTGTTCTCTATGCCTTCCAGCCCCTAAGGTGGCTTGGCACTATGCTTATCAGTCTTGACAACTGTGCAGTAAACGTCTCAAGGGAAATGACTTCGAAGGGTACTACACTGAGCAACAAAACCGTTGCAATAACTAATCTTGATGCAGTGTGCGAAGCGCACTGCAAGCACCTGTGGGAATTTCGCTTATCTTTGGTAACACTAAATATAGTATGTACTCCTGGCTACAAACCACTCCCCAGGTTCATGTGACTCCACTCTGGTGGCTGTGGAGATATGTCTATTTTAACTCAGCTATGTCATTGCAACAGTTTTGTTGCTGGTTTAAATAAATATGAGTTTCATACATTCTGATGGGTTCTGACATAAGCAATGGGTCATGTGACCTATAATAGGTTCAACATAATACAAATAAGTCAAAACACCACTCTTGATCCACTTCCATCACCATGAAATCCCTTTCTACTGCTCAAGTCAACCAAATCATCTCCTTCTTGGATTTGGGTCAATCTACTCGCCAAATCTCTGATTCTACTGGTGTCCACCATTCCACAATCAGTAGAATTCGCTCTAAACTTCGTCCAGACCTGGCTAGATCCTCTGGTGGTCATCCTACCCTCATCACTCCTGTTGATATGTGCCATGCCATTTGTCTTATTGGGATTGGAAAGGCTGAAAATGCTGTCCAGGTTACCAGAACTCTCCAGGATGTCAAGAACCATGCCATCTCTCCCCAAACTGTTTGTCGCCATCTGAAGAAAGCAGGCATGAAGGCTGTGGTGAAGAAAAAATGTCCTCGTCTCACTGCTGCTCATAGGAAGGCTAGACTGGACTTTGCAGAAAGCCATCAACACTGGACTATAGATGACTGGAAGCAAGTTATATGGTCAGATGAAACCAAAATCAATAGGATTGGGTCAGATGGCAAGAAGTGGGCATGGAAAAAGGCAGGAGAGGGTCTTAGTGATAGATTGGTACAAGGGATGTTACGAACTCGTTCCATTATGCACCCATTTCCTACACTTTCTTATCCTACTTGACTCCTGAGTTCGAACCCAACACTTGACCTTTCTTTTTCTCTTCTTTTTCAGGTCATGTGACTTATGACATCATGGTTCAGACCCTTATCTATGACATCATAGTTCTAGACTCTGATGACATCACCATGACATCATACCTTGTACCTTGTGCCTGTGACATCATCATTAGCCAGTAGTATTAGTCGCTCTTATCTCTTCATAGAGTTTGAGCTCTGACCTAACCTTAAATATACTTGTATATATAGTAGGTAGTTGACTGAGGATTACCCCTCAGTCTTATCCACTTGTTTATTGAGCTTCGGCTTTAGGACTTGTGTAATTCTCCACCATCTCATTCATATCCTAGGTTCTCACCTAGCAAAGTGACATTCCCCCATCTATCTTCTCTTACTCTTGCCAGTAGTTGAGTGTCGCTGTAAGATTGTCTGCCTGAGTGTTGGCCTCCACAACAGATGGTCTGGGCACCATCTGAAAAGTCCTCTGTCATGGCACTCATGAGGCAGTGGAATGGTTGCCCCAACAGTAGATCGAAGTTAGCACAGGACAGGATTTGAACCTGTACCATGATCTTCCCTGTGCCAAAGTCCAACACCATGTTTTTGAGCATGCCAATTGTGGTATTGACACTGGTATTTGTGGAAGACATTTTCATGACATGGTCCGACTGGATTGGGAGTCTGAGTCCTTTCCAGATCCATTTGGGCATTGCTATGATTTCGGATCCAGAATCAAGAACTCCTAGAAAGGAGTGTTCAGAGTTACCAATCCTAACCTCGATCACACAAAGTGGAAGGCTGTGATGTGCAACAATGAGTCCATCGTTATTCCAGTGCATACTGTCCCCATACTCATGAGTGACTGCTGCAGGGTCACATCCAGTGAGTTCATTGACCTGCACAACATTGGAGAATGTGTAAGTGACCCTTTTCGTTGTTGTAAGGTCCCTGAACTGCTTGTGGAACTCTGGTGATACTACAAATAAGTCCTTGACTGGGATAGGCATGCTAGTTTCAAGTACTCTGTCTAGCACTCATCTGGGGGCAGCTTTGTCTTTGAGGGAAAAGGAATATCAATATTGCAAAGTGGAAGTGGATGGAATGGAGCTGTTAGGTTTATGGGCAGAAGAAGATGACGAAGAGGATGAAGATGGCAGATTCTGGTTAAACACCCTCAATCCAGCATTGCTCATTCTGGACTAATGAAGGCAGATTGGTTTAAGTGGAGGAGGATGAGGACGAGGCTTGTTGTTGGCACTGCACCTCTGGAGAAAGCAATTCTTCTGACATGGTAGTGGACCATGGATTAGGGTTCTGGCGAGGAGGAACATGAACTCCATCAAACTTTCTCCTTCCCTTATCCTTGGATGCCCTGTCAGCCTGGAAGGTAGCCCACACTTGGGCGAAGTACAGCTGAAAGTCTGGGTCAGTAATGACGCAAGGAGAATCACTTTCTGTATTGGATTCAGCAGTCATGAACACTGATGTGTCGATGTTGAGGATAGCATGCGCATCCAGATATGCAGCAGATAGGAGGTTAGCAGACATGCCAGAAGAGGAGGAAAGCCCTAATGGTTGCATGGATTGATTTGCAGCCATAGTCCTATTGATGGCGTCCTTCAGGCACCTTCCTCCTGGCACATGCAGGATCTCTGATCCATCTGGCATATAGTGTTATGCTCACTGCGAACCGAGGTCCTGCGAAGTGATGACAAGCAGACTGAGTGAGATGGGATGCCTGTTTGATAGAGCCACGCGTAAGGCGATGGTGGGCCTAGGGTGGGGTCGACGCAACACTGGAAGGCAGACTATGCCGACAGGTCTATGATCGACGCGTAGTACCGGTTCTACGCAGACGCAAGGAAGCGCGCAAGTCCTAAGGGTGGAAGTCGAAGGAGAGTGCCTTAGATGCGGAAGCACACAGGATAGAACGCAGAGGATGATTGCGTAGAATTAGCTTAGAGAGTACGGTACATGCGGCTCGGTATTTATACGGTGATAGGGTGGGCACGGACCAAGCCGAATATGGTATAAGCGGAGTATCGGAAGTAAAAGGAAGGATACTGCGCAATGGTGACAGCGGATCAAAAGGAGATGGAACAACAGAAGGCCGGTCGCGGAAGCGGAAAGGGGCGATGCGGCGCAGAAGGGGGATGCTGTATGACAGCTGTCACAACCGTAAGTAGTAAAGGATCAAACGACGGGTAACCATCAGACAAGGGTTACCGTGAAGTGGAATAGAGTCCGCTAGTAGATGGGAAAGGATAAGATCGGAAAAGGAAAGAAATTGACACGTCCCGCAACATATCGTAACATATAGAGTCTACCATTGCTACTCTGAACGACTCTCCCTGTGTTCAGATACTCCAGACAGATAGCGCAAGTCCAGGTGAAGTGTCCTGTACCAGCGCAGAACTTGCAGAGAGGTTGTGTACATGATGCCTGGTTTATTTTGTTTTTTATGCCAGTTGGTGGATTGAAGGGGGGTGGCTGACCAGAAATTTGGCTGAAAGACTGAGTGGGATGATATGACAATGAAGACTGTTGTTGCACAGGGAAGAGCTGTGGAAGGGATGCTTGGAAGGCGGATCCGGTGACCAAGAACTTTGTAGCCTGAGTGATATCATTCATTGGGTATGGATCATCAGGATGCATGTTTTGTCTAACAATGAGCAGTCATTCATGGATGTGCTGCTGAATGGTAGCTGGGAATCCAGCAATGAAGAGCATGTTTCTCTCCATCTCTGACAATTTGTTGTTAGCGATGAGTGATGCAGAAACCTTACAGAATGATCGAGTGTATTCACCTAGCTCCTCCTGGTTGTGCATCTGTTTGTTCTGGAAATCCTGTACAAGGTACTGAATGTCAGTGTGACAGTATTGGTTAGCACCTTTGCATCCAGGATAAAGTCCTTTAACTGCTACTACAAAGGTATTCCAATCTGCAGGATTGGTGATGGTCTGTGGGAGCGTCTCCCATACCTCTGCCTATTTGAGTACAGCATATTGGATTGCTGCAGTGATTTTGTATCCTTGGGTGAGTCCAGCAGTGTTACCTAGAAAGTCAATATCCTCAAGGTAGCAAGGGAGTTCAGAAGGATTTTTCCCTTCAAATTTTGGAGCATTGGGAGTGCCATGCAGGGGCATCTGGAAACCTTGTTGGGCCATTGGATGAGGCAGATTCTGTATAGGATTAGCAGGTTGTAAGGGCAGATTAAGCGGATTGAGTGCAGGCAACGGATTAACAACACGGATTGGCAAAGATGATAAGGGAGTCAAAGGTGAAGGTAAAGGTGTATCTGATATAGCAGGGTAATGCAATGTATCAAAAAAAAAGGTCGACAACAGTGAATGGAAAGGATCTTCAGAGACAACAGTTTCAGAAACAGATAGCAAAGCAACAGGGGTCAAGGGTGAAAGAGAATTGAAGTCAGGAGAGCAATGAACATGGGGAGGAGTTGAATGTGCAAATCCACCAGGAAAGAAGGGAGAATCAATGTCAGGAGACATGGGAAAGTTGTGCTGGATTCTCTTTGAAGTCATCAGAGCGAAGAAATTGGAATCTGCAGAGAGGCTGAGTTGGTGAAATTCAGAAAGGAGGTCCTCAGGCTCTTGACACTGAGGTGTCAGTCTGAGCAACCTTTCAAGGGATCTTGTAGAACCCCTCACAGTGGGCTCCAGTTGAAGAGTTTAAAGTCCAGTTGGACTAACAGAAGAAAGTGATGGGAGCAAGTGTGGCTTGTCCCAAGGGGTTCAGGGCAGGTTGTAGAGCTGAAGGTGGGCGCTGTACAGACACAATGTAGCATAGAGTCGAGTCCAGATCTGATGAAAGTGGATAGAATGAGATATAGACAATCCAGTCAAGGATGAGGACTGGATACAAAGAATGACAATGAAGACGATGAGAGACAACTACCTGAGACTTCCTAGACCAAAAACTAATTGAGAGGAGAAAAAAGATAAGTACCTGTTTCAGCACCAGGTACCATGTTTCATAGTCCAGGAATACCCAGGACTCTACTATGTGGATCATCATGTGACAAGGTGTCCAAAAAGGGAATAAGCATATAAACAAAGATTGGTGAACTCCCTGTGATAGTGATGACAGGATTATACCAGAAATGATACAAAAAGAGATAAACAAGAAGAAGGAAAAAGAAAGATGATGGGTCCGGTAGGTCCGGATACAGACGGATATGTACAATTAGGACAGACTTGACATGGATGGGACATGGATATGACAGATGCATTGATACATGGTTGGGATGAACAACCTGGACCTACAAAGTGGGAAAAATGACAGATACAAACATAGGGAGCTGACAGCTCCTACAGCGACCCCAGACTTGAGACATAAGCATATACTATTTCTGCATGTTCTTCGATGCTAATGATCATAGAGACTGTATGGGTTATGCTTCCACCCACGTTAAATGTTCCATCAGCATTTCATGTATCTACTGCTCATCGAAGTGGTGTGGTTTTGATTTGTAACGTTTCAACTATCCTTCTGTTTATGAAGATGTTGCCTGTGCTGCTGCTAACTGCCTTTCTAGCACCTCAACCTTATCCTGTAAGGCAGCAGTCGCAGCCTCATGTTCTTCATCAGCAATCTGGATCTGTAAAGAAGAAGGGGGAGGATTCTGGGATGGTTCATACCAAGTATTGGTGTGCATGTCTAGGAACATCCCTTGAGTTTGCTGTTTGGGGTTTGGGCATTGACACTTAGTATGCCCTGATTTATTACAATTCCAGCAAACAATCGGGGATTGATCTGGTACTTGTTGAACTGATAGATCCATTGGTGCTCCTCTACCTGGTTGGGTACTAGTAGAAGTGAAACAGGGAGGGGGATGGGAAGGGGAAGGATAGTATTGGAAACGATGATATGGAGTTGGTTTTTTAGGAGTTGTTTGTTTATTGATCAATGGTCTTTCAATCCTGATCTTTTCAAACAGTCTCCCTAATTTACCATACTCTTGGAGGAGTTGGACTGCATTCATTCCATCTACATCAACTGTAATGTATGCTTGATAATAGATATCCTGGCTGATGTTTTGTTTTAGTATTTCTTTGGTATAG
This sequence comes from Boletus semigastroideus, assembly GCA_038090295.1. Lineage (NCBI taxonomy): Eukaryota > Fungi > Basidiomycota > Agaricomycetes > Boletales > Boletaceae > Boletus > Boletus semigastroideus. The sequence goes on along the minus strand of JBBPMK010000697.1, from coordinate 653 downwards.
AAAGTGTCTATTCCTGTGTCAGATACCAGTATCTGGAACTTTTGAATGAAGTCATCAATGGGTTGTCCTTCCACATGTTTTAGAGCTATTAACTCTTTAAGAGCTACATGTGCCAATACTGCTATTTGGAAGTATTCTTTAACCTCTGTTTCTAGTTCTGCAAATGTTGGCCATGCATCGTCTCCTATGGGTAATAGATCTGTGGGTGAGCAAAGGGATCCTTCTCCTGCTATGTATTTCTGGGTTGTGAATTCGGCAGCTTTTCCTTTGAATGGTGATAGCATGGCTAAACAACAGATTTTGCTATTTTTCCAGCTTTTTGTGCTTTTGCCCACATAGTGAGTTGAAGCCACCACGTTCTGAACTCCTTTTTATCGCCTTCCCAGGTACCAGGGTCTAGGATTTTCTTTGTAAGGTCATCCTTCTTTTCTATCAGCTTGGTCAAAGCCTCTGCTAACTTGTTGTTTGTCATTATAGGTGATTGAGGGGAAGGGGTATGAGTTTCAGGGGGAGGAGTTTCTATTGGTAGTGACTCTATATCTGTAGTATTGGTTTCACTACTACTACTCATGCACTAGACACTGGTGAATGGAATTGACTAGAAATAGGATTTGAAAAGCTAGAGTGGCAAGAGAAAGGATGAATGAAATAAA
>JBBPMK010000696.1:0-10765 GCA_038090295.1 Boletus semigastroideus | reverse complement strand
TTCCTACCCTCTCTATTTTCAACTCGCCAGTGACCAAGCATACACTGCAAAGACTGTCCTTCTGAGTGTACAACAATAGTAGCCCAGAGACTAGGAGAGCAAAGAGGTAATATTAAGCAGGATAGAGAGAATACAAAGGGAGCCCAAGCTAGGGAACTAAGGGCTAAGGTACAGGGTATATATATAGGAGGGTAAGGGTGCTGACTAAGCAGTTAGAATACCATGGAAGGCGAAGGAACAAGGATGAGTCAGAGATAAGAAGGAAAGGCTATGTGAGGCAATGCTGGAGGCAATGCAAGGCAATGCAGATGAAATGATGACAGATCATCAAGGAATGAGGCATTGCCTTGTTGAAAGGCTATGCTGGGCATAGGTTTTACATGACTAAGCAATAAGTCCAAAAAGGGAAAGAAGGAAAGAGAAAAGAGAGTGAATGGGACAATTGTAACATTACCCCCCTACTAGCCTTGAAGTTACTATAAAAAGCAACTTTTTAATATCCGTGTTCAGCAGCATAGGTGGGGGAGTTGCAGAGGTGTGCATCATAGATGTCCTCAGGTTCTCCAGGGGAGGGGGATTGGTACTGAGTTTCCTCAGTGTTGTAGTGGTAAGGAAAGGTTGAATAATGGCATCGTTCTTTTTGATGAGTATCCTTTTGGCGGGAAGAGGATGAGAAGGAGGAAGACAACGTGTTAGTAGAGTTCCTGGAAGGTGGACCAGAGGTGGGATTTCTGATGGTTGGTTTAAAGTTTTTAAGAGGGCAATGGTTGGCCGTATGACCAGGGTTCCTCAGATGGCAATGGGAACATATGTGGTAGGGGCATTGCCGTTGGCGATGACCAAGACGTCGGCAAGTAAAGCAAGCCTCTTTGTACCGAGGATGAGTAGGGAGGAGTATCCATAGTCATTCTCAATGACAGCGATGTCAAGGAGGTCAGCATGGGTGAGGGGGTCAGGGGAGGGGTAGCGGGTGGAAGGATTTGAGCGATGTTGGCACTCTCTGAGGTATCAATCAATATTGATAAGGAAAGGGGTGATTTTTAGGGTGTGGAGGAGGTGGTGGAGTTCAGTGAGGAGTTCGGATTTAATTTGAGTAAAGGGACCACAGAGATTGCCAATGGGGGTGTGGGGAGAAGGGGTATTAATAAGGGCCTCAAGTTTGAGGACCTGAATATAAGCTCAATGAGCAGTGGAGAGAGGGGATCCTCATTCTAACAGGGAGTCAATTGTAGGGATGAGCCTACTATCACAGATTAGGGAGGCAAGGTCCGAGTAGTTGTTGTCTGTGGGAGGTTTTACCAGGTCTAAGCCCAATTGGGGAACGTTGGGAGTTGGTACGGACATAGTTGGAAAGGTTGGGGGTGACAGTGGCCAGTACCAGTTGGGAGTTCCCCATTCGGTAGTGACAGTATTGGAGGTTGGGGACAATGCCCTAGACCAGTTGGGAGAAGCAGGGATGGGTGTGGTGAGTTTTGGTGGGGGTGCGAGTGGCGCAGGAAAGTAGGATTGGGGGGAACTGGGGAGGGACAGGTCTTCAGTGAAAGGGATGGGAGACATAGTGAGGGATGAAGTGGTAGAGATGGAAGAAATGGTATCTGCAATGGTGTAAATGTTGGATATGTTTAGGAATGGTATGGGTGTTTTGGAGTGAGGGAAAAGATGGAGGGATGGAGTCTTTTATAATTATTTAGAATCTTCTTGGCATGAGAGATCTCTCTCTCGGATAACCAAGAGTCTTCTTCAGCCGAGTATCCCTTCCATCAGATCAAGAACTTGTGGAAAGAAGGTGGGCCTTTGTGTCGTAACACCTTCTCAATTTTGTATTCTTCTTCCCCATTTAGGAGATCTGGTGGGGGATTGGGAAAGTTGGGACCATGGATGGGGTTTTCACAATAAGGGGATAGAAGAGATGCATGGAAGACCAGGTGTATTTTTCAGGTGGAGGGTAGATGGAGTTTGTAGACTATTGGGGATAGGACTTCTGTGATGGTGAAGGGTCCTTCCCTTTTTGGTGTGAATTTGATATGGGTTAATTGTCACTTTAGGTTCCTTGCTTCTAGCCAGACTTGATCACCTTTGGAGAATGGCGAGAATGTTCAGTGGTTTCTGGTTATCATGGTTTGTCTGGCGAGATCATGAGCTGCAAGGGCTTCGTTTCACATATGGGTAAGGGTGAAAAGGCGGGTTTCTAGGGTGGGGAGGTTCGTGTTGGGAATGATTGTGGGTAAGGGATGGGGTTTGTAGCCCATCATGAGAAAGAAGGGAGATTGACTGGTGGTGGAGTGGGGGTGGTGATTATGTGTGAATTCTGCATGTGAGATGTGTTTGGACCAAGTAGTGGGATCATTTCCACAGAAGATCTGGAGGTAGGTTTCAACTTCTTGATTGACTCGTTCGGTTTCTCCATCTGATTGTGGATGGTATGCGGTGGAGAGGGCAAGGGAGTATCCTAGAATTTTGCCTAGTTCTTTGGCAAAGGTGGAGGTGAATTGTGGTCCTCAGTCAGAGATGATTTTGTCATATAAGCCAAAGCGTGAGTAGACTTTATGGAAGAAAAGGGAGGCAATCCCTTCAGCTGTGACTGATTTCTTAGTGGGGCAGAGAATTACCCCCTTAGTAAGCCTGTGGTCTACCACAACCAAAAGAGAATCAAAGCCCTGGGACAGGAGAAGGTCGGTGATAAGGTTGCATGATAGTTATTGGAAGGGACGGGTGGAAGAGGAATGGATGGGGGTAAGGGGGGGAATGGTGGGGTGAGTATTGGATTTGTTTTGCTGGCAGATAGCACAGCCTTCAACGTATTGTCGGACAAAGTGAGCTAGGCCAGGCCACCAATATTCTGGTGCTATGAGCTGGCGGGTTTTGAGGTATCCAGGGTGGCCAGCGGTAGGGTGATCATGGTGGTTTTTAACAATGGATCGGCGGAGGGTGGGGTCAGCGGGAATATAGATGTGATTTTGGAAGGTAAGAATGCCCTCTTCGCATTTCCAATCAGAGAGGCAGGAGCGGAATTGGGGAGGGATTGTGCCATTGAGAGATTGGAGAACGGACAAGAGGATTGGATCAGATTTCCCCACAGAGGAAATCCTGTGGGAAAGTGGAGCGTCAACGAGGTTGACAAAGAGAGAGGTAGGGAGGAGGATAGTGCCTTCGTTGTCAGAGGCATCAGGTGGGGTGAGGTCAGGGCGGCAGGATAAGGCATCTGGACTGGCAAGGAGTTTGCCAGGGACATGGATCATTTTTAGGTCAAAGTCAGCTAAATCAAGTAGCCAACGGGCTTGTCGTCGGTTTAGGTTTTGGGCTTGTCGAAAGTAAGTAAGGTTTTTGTGGTCAGTGAAGACCTGGACTGGGAAGGGGGAGTCATGTAGATAATGACACCAAGCCTTGAGGGCTCTCATGATGGCAAGGAGCTCTCGATCATAGATGTCATAGTTTTATTCTGCAGGGGAGAAGGAGGTGGAAAGGTAGGAGCAAGGATGCCAGTAACCATTGGGGTCAGTTTGTAGTAGAATGGCACCAGTAGCCCACTTGGAGGCGTCGGTTGCGATGGTGAATGGGGCTGAGACATCTGGGAGTTGTAGAATGGGTTTGGCGAGGAACAGTGTTTTTAGTTTGTGGAAGGCCTGTTAGCAGGTAGGGGTCCAATTCCAGGGGAGGTTTTTCTTGGTTAGGTCAATGAGGGGGTGGGTGATGGTGGAGTAATTGGCAATGAATCTTCGGTAGAAATTGGCAAAACCAAGGAAGGATCTTACTTCCTTAACTTTGGTAGGGGTGGGCCAAGAGGCAATCCCATCAAGTTTGATAGGATCCATGGCGATTTGTCCTGGTTTGACAATCATGCCTAGGTATTCTACTTCAGAGGTTGCGAAGGAGCACTTTTCTAGACAGAGGTGTAGGTCGAGTTCCATCATTTGTTGGAGGACTCGTTTTGTTTGTTTGGTGTGGGTTGGTTCATTGCCAGAGAAGATGAGTAGATCGTCCATGTAAATGACTAGCCATCCTTTTGCAATTATGTTGTGGAAGGAGTCATTCATGAATCGTTGGAAGGTTGCCGGGAAATTGGTCAGGCCAAAGAACATAACTGTTGGTTCGAAAAGATCTTTATGGGTGACAAAGGCTGCCTTCCATTGGTGTCCATCTTTGATGCAGACATTATTATACCCCCATTGAACGTCAAATTTTGTGAATACTTTTGCATCTTTGAGTTTGTCAGCTAGGTCAGAAATTAAGGGGAGGGGGTAGGCATCTCTGATGGTGTATTCATTGATGTATCTGTAGTCCTGGCATGGGCAGAGTTTCCCATCTTTCTTTTTGACAAAGAAGAAGGGGGAGGCTTGTGGGGAGTTAGAAGGGCAGATTTTTCCGGAATGAAGGTTTTCCTCAATGAACTCGTCAGTTGCTTTTTGTTCATTGGGAGAGAGGGGATAGACCTTTCTGATTTTTGGGATGAAGGAGTCGTCAAGGTTTATTTCGTGATCATAGGATCTGGTGGGGGGAATGTGCTCGTTTGCCTCTTTGTCAAAGACTGGAGCGAATTCTGAGTATTCAGGGGGTAGGGTTGGTTTTGGTTTAGTAAGTTCTGCTTCTGCTGCAAGTTGAGTGGTGGTGGTGAGTTTGGCGATGGCTGCAGCAGGTATGAACCTGGAACCACATCAGATGATACAATGGACAGAATGGTTGGCCTTGGCTCTAGTAAGGTATTGTTTCTCGTTTTCGTATTCCATGTAGGAATAGAATTTGCCATGTTCGGCAGGGGTGGAGTTGATTTCTTTTGGTGGTGGAAGATTGTGGTTTGAGAAATGAGAGTCGTGTCTTTTCGTATCAGAAATGAATTCGTGATAGAGTTGGGAGGATTGGTCTAAGGATTTGGGAATGGAGATAGTTTGGGTGAACCAATCTATGGTGGGATTGTTTTCCTTGAGCCAAGGCATTCCTAGGATGATGTTTTCCTTTCCACAGTTCATGACATGGAAGGTGTTTTTGATGGCTACACCTTCTATGTTGAGGTAGAAGTTTGTGAGGAAGCCAATGTCTCCGTCTTGGTTGGGGGTGTGGTCAATGTTGTTGACTGGGATAGGATTTTGGAGTTTGATGAGGGGGAGTTTGTGTTTTTTAGCAAAGGACCAATTGATGACGTTTAGGTCTGCTCCACTGTCAACTAGGGTGGGGGTGTCGATGATTTTCATTGTGTGAGATGGTACAATGAGTTGGGAGGTTATTCTCATTGCAGATCTAGCAGTGGATACAACTACAGGAGCACACATGATAGGGAAAGGAGGAGGTACTTGCATCGACCAAGTCCTTTGTTTTAAAAATCCTTAGTGAAAATAGCAGAGACGGTTGGTTCTTCGTCTTCGTTGTCATCTTCGATAGAGATGAGGTTTGGAATAGGGACATGTTTTGGTTTGGTTTTAGTAATCCGAACATTCTTTGGTTTGGAGGTGAAAGTGGGGCAGGTGGCAGAGTTGTGGCCTTTTTGCCTACATCTGAAGCATCATCCTTCTTTGATGCATTTCTTTCTTTCATCATCTGTTAATTTCTTTGGGGGGTGAAGTTTGCTTCCACCCTATCGACATCCATGGCATTAGGGTCTCGTTCTGTTTTGTGGGTAGATTGGTGGAAGGTGTAGGGGATAGTGGTCTTGGTTCCCTTATGGGCACGTTCCACAAATTGGGCTTGTTCAAACTGAGCCTGGAATTGTTCAGCTTGTTTGTACCAATCATTGATCGTGGTTGGGAGGGTGTCGAGGGAGAGGATTCTTCAAGACAAAGGTGGGGGTATGGCGACTTGGAAATAAGCAATAAGGACATCCTCATTGGTTATTTCAGAGAGTTGGACCTGATTTTGGAATTGGGTGATGTAGTCAGATAGGGAGGGGGAATAATCCTTTTTCTGGGGATTGTAAGTCATCTTTCTTGTTCCTAGCCATGCAATGGCATTTGGCTTGGTGTTGGATCTTTGGAAGGAAGTGATGAAGGCTTCTGTGAAGTCTTTCCAGAGGGGTAGGGTGAACTCATAGGATATACCATCGAAGTATTTACTTTGGAAGTTGTTGGCCCAAATTGCTGCGGATCCTTTGGACATGTAAGAAAGGGCAAAGATTCCTTTCTTGTCATCAGAATCATAGACTTTCTTGTTGGTGTGGAGGTAAGCCAAGACGGTCAGTAGCCATGGTCTGGCTCTGGTTCTAGTTCCATCAAAGGCTTTGGGGGCTCCAATGCAGAGTTTGGTGGGTTTGGAAGAGGACATGGGGGGTAGTTCTATGGGGTTTTGGAAGGGGGAGATGTGGTTGAGATATGTGAAAGGGTTTTCTTGGATGTTGGTGGCTTGTATAAAGTGTTTGGCCAGTGTTTGGACAGCGGTATTTTCTTCTTCAGTGGGGATGTCTACCAAATGGTCTGACTCAGGGTATGTTTCTTCAGGAGAGGGAGGTGGGGAGTCTGAGTGGTCTGGGTTGTTTGGGAGGTCCGGTCTTTGGTGGCGGCTTCGCCACGAAAGATTATATGGGGGATGTGGGGTCGAAATATTGGCAAAGTAGAATTTGCAAGGGTGGTTGGATCAGCTTGGGCTTTTGTTACACTTGCCTAAGTGTAGCCCTTACTTGTGGATGAGGGATGAAGGTGTTGGATCAAGTCCAGACAGAGGTTCAGTCTGGAAGACACAAATGTACTACTGACGCCTTGGTAGGACGTTCAGGGACAAGGCAATACCCTTCACAAGAGAAGGATATTGATCAAGGTATAGGAGGGAAGCAGGCACTCAATAGTAGCCCAGAGACTAGGAGAGCGAAGAGGTAATATTGAGCAGGATAGAGAGAATACAAAGGAAGCCCAAGCTAGGGAACTAAGGGCTAAGGTACAGGGTATATATATAGGAGGGTAAGGGTGCTGACTAAGCAGTTAGAATACCATGGAAGGCGAAGGAACAAGGATGAGTCAGAGATAAGAAGTGTTACGCTCACTGCAAACCGAAGTCCTGTGAAGTGATAACAACCAGATGAGAGAAGATGGGATGCCCATTTGATAAAGCCACTTGGAAGGTGATGGTGGGCCTAAGGCAGTATCAGCACAACACTAGAAGGCAGACTATGCCAATAGGTCTATAACTGATGTGTAGTACCGGTTCTACGCAGACACAGCAAAGCATGCAAGTCCTTGAGGTGGAAGCTCAAAGGAGAGAGCCTAAGTTGTGGAAGCGCACAGGATTGAACACAGAAGATTGCGTAGAATTAGCTTGGGAATTCTATGGTATATGTGGCTCGGTATTTATACAGTGTGGGATAGTGCACAGACCAAGATGAGTAAGGTATATGCACAGCATTGGAATAAATGGAAAGGATGCTGCATGGTTGCAGAAAGGAACAACAAGGAATGGAACAAACAGGAGGGCCGATTGTGGAAGAGCGAAAGGAGCGGCAGCCTAAGAATAGAGATGCTGTATGACAGCTGTTACAACCGTATGTAATAGAAGGATCAGACTGCGGGTAACCATCAAGGAGGGTTACCATGAAATGAAATGAGTCCACCAGTAGCACTAGCCATAAACGGAACAAGAGATCATAACAAGAAGGAAAGGCTATGCGAGGCAATGCTGGAGGCAATGCAAGGCAATGCAGATGAAATGATGATGGATCATCAAGGAATGAGGCATTGCCTTTTTAAAAAGCTATGCTGGGCATAGGTTTTACATGACTAAGCAATAAGTCCAAAAAGGGAAAGAAGGAAAGAGAAAAGAGAGTGAATGGGGCAATCGTAACACTTGAGGCACACAGCCCATGGAATGATCTGGAAGAATGGAAGTGTCAGCATGCCTGATGCGTGAGGCTGCAATGAGGATGTGGCAGCATTAATTAAAAGAAGACCACTGCCTTGTGGTGGTGGGAGAATGGAAGATCAAGGATCAGAATGAAAGGAGTGTGACTGGGCACAAGGTGATATGTGAAAGGTGAAGGGTATCCAGGCATGAGGAGAAGGAGAAAGAAAGAGAGGGAATGTTCTAGAGAAAGATAAGATGAGATTAGATTAGATAAGATAAGAAAGAAAGATGTAACATCTAAGGTCGAATTGATAGGACCGTAACACTACCTCCCTACTATGGATTGACTTCCAGGTGATTAAAGGGTGGAGGTTTTGTGAGAACAGTCAAATTGTCATATGGGTGGAAGAGAGACATAAAGTCAGCATGGGAAACCTTGATGTGGTGAGGGGTACTAGGCCAAGTGTGGTGAAAATCTACCAAAGCATCTTTAGCACTGGTGAGATTGCTTAGGGGTTCCCAGGTATGATCAGTGTTGTCATAGCCCTTCCAATGGATTAAATATTCAAGGTGCTTGTCCTTGAGATGAGAGTTGACCACATAGTCAACCTCATAGAGATTATCATGGTCTTCCATAACAGCAACAGGTCTGGGCTTTTGAATCGGCTGGCCTTCCAGGCACTCATGATAAGGTTTGACCCTGGAGATGTTAACTACCAGATGGATCTGCATTATCTTTGGGAGTTTAAGTTTAACCGCATTGGTCCTGATGAGGTCAGTGATGACATATAGTCCAAGCCATCGCTTACTGAGTTTCTTAGAGGTGCATGTCAAGTGCAGATTATCTGTGGATAGCCACACCTTGTCTCCTTTGGAGTAAGCAGGGGCTTCTGATCTATGACAATTGGCAGAAGGCTTCATGTGCTTTTGTGCTGATAATAGATTATTCTTAACTTTGTTCAGCACATCTTTGAAGTCCATGATGAATTCATTGGCAGTGGGTGCCTTGGCATGGTGGCTTTCAAAGCCCATGCATGGCATGTGTGTGTGTGTGACACTAAAGGGTGACTTTTTAGTTGATGCCTGAATCTTTGAATTGTAACTGAATTGAGCTGGAGCTAGCCAGTCAACCCATTCATCCTGATTTTCTGCAGTGAATAGACAGAGGAACTGCTGCAAATCCCTATTCATCTGCTCTGTTTGCCTGTCTATTTGTGGGTGATGTGTGGAGGAAAGCTTAGGGGTAATCCCAAGCTGTTTACAGATGTCACACATTACCTGTGATGCGAACTGTGGTCCTTGATCTGAGACAATGGATTCAGGAAGGCCATGGTGCTTCCAAACATGATCCAGGTAGAGCCGAGCCATGTCTAGCATGGTAACAGTCTTTACTGTGGGGATGAACTCCACTTCTTTGCTGAATTGATCAACAACAACTAGAATGGAGTCGTAACCCTTTGAGGGTGGGAGATCTGTAGTGAAGTCAGCAGAAATATGCTCCCATGGGGCATCTGGGACTTCTAAGGGGTGCAATTTACCTGTGGGAGCTGTGTTAGAGCCCTTCATCTGTGTACACCTATCATATCTGGCAACATATGCCTTTACATCACTAGTGACACCAGGCCACCAGTAAGATTGCTGAAGTAATTCAAGGATCTTTTCTGACCCTGCATGCCCTGCCATTGGAGTGTCATGGTGAAGGGTGATGATGTTCATCTGTAAGTCATCTTTGTCCAGGACGTAGATCCAGCCCTTCTCATCATAGAGGATGTTATTGTCTGCTTTGCACACATTGTGCTTCTCAGTAAGGTACTTCAACTTTGATTTGTGCAGCATCCATGTAGCATTGTGAATGTGATCATAGAGTTTATGCCCTTCATCAGAGATCAAGATATAGGTCGTTCTAGTCTTCTCAGGGGAAATGATGGTTATTCATTTATTATTGTCTTCAATCCCAATCATATGGTCCTTTTGCCTAGATAAGACATCTACCTTTCCCATGGTTTCCCCTGGCTTATGAATCCATTTGTGATTGAAGCAAGATAAATTTTGTGCCCATCAGGCCTGTCTCTGATTAAGGTCCTGCCTTGTCATGAAGTATTGCAAATTTGCATGATTATTTCATATTTCAAACTCCAATTTGGCACCTTCTAGGTAATGTTGCCAAATTTCCAATGCATTGATAATGCTCAACATTTCTTTATCTGTGATTGGATAGTTGCACTGCTCAGGAGTCATGGAATGTGATGCGAATGCAACAGGATGCCATTTATCCTCTTTTAGAATAGATAAGACTGCCCCTGTGGCAAAGTCTGATGCATCAGTTTCTAACTGAAACTATGAATCATTGTCTGGATAGGCAAGGATGGGAGCAGAGGTGAATTTGGCTTTAAGTGTGTCAAACACATGCTGTTGTGCCTCTTTCCACTCGAAAGGCTTGTCCTTCTTCATTAGGTCATTCAGGGGTCTAGCCACCTGACTATAGTCTTTTATGAACCTTCAATAGAAGTTGGCCAATCCTAAAAAGCCCTGTACACCTCTAACATTCTTAGGTGTGGGCCATTCCTTGATGGCTTTAACCTTTGAATCATCCATCTTGATTCTGTCAGGAGTTACGATCATTCCAAGGAATTCTACTTCCTTCACTCAGAAATTACATTTCTCTGGTTTGACAAATAAGTCATTTTCCTCTAAGCGTTTCAGGACTTCCAGCACAATCTTGTCATGTTCTGCCTGATTGTTTGTTTTTGTAAAAATCATGAGGTCATTGATGTAGACCACTATGACATCATCCATATCTGTGAAGATTTCATTCATCATCACTTGGAATGTGCTGGGGAAATTGCATAGCCTGAAGTACATGACCAAGGGTTCATAGGCTCTTCTGAAGCATATGAACATGGCTTTCCATTCATTGCCTTCCTTGATTCGAACATTATTGTATCCCCATCTAAGATCCATCTTTGCGAATAATTTAGCCCATTTTAGTTTATCCACTAATTGGGAAATT